>WUAP02152021.1:0-10806 GCA_015163945.2 Stichodactyla helianthus
CCTTCCTTCCTTCCTTCCTTCCTTCGTTCCTTCCTTCCTTCCCTCCTTCCTTCCTTCTTTCCCTCCTTCCTTCCTTCCTTCCTTCCTTTGTTCCTTCCTTCCTTCCCTCCTTCCTTCCTTCCCTCCTTCCTTCCCTCCTTCCTTCCTTCGTTCCTTCCTTCCTTCCTTCCTTCCTTCGTTCCTTCCTTCCTTCCTTCCTTCGTTCCTTCGTTCCTTCCTTCCTTCGTTCCTTCCTTCCTTCGTTCCTTCCTTCCTTCCTTCGTTCCTTCATTCCTTCGTTCCTTCCTTCCTTCGTTCCTTCCTTCCTTCGTTCCTTCCTTCCTTCGTTCCTTCCTTCCCTTCTTCGTTCCTTCCTTCCTTCCTTCCTTCCTTCCTTCTTTCTTTTTTTTTTTGCTTTCTTTTTTCTTTCTTCCTTCTTTCCTTTCTACAGTCATTTTCCTCTTATTTTATAAAATGGAATAGACACCATTTGCCTTTGCTCGTAAGTATGTGCAAGAAAAACTAATCAAGTCATTGGGTCAAAGAATCCATTTTTATGCTGTTGCATTCTTTTTAATTAATCTTTTCTTCCTGTGTATTTGTAGTTCTGCAAAACCCACAGGTATCCCAGACACTTTTTCTCAAGAATCCACATCCTACACTTTTTCCACTGATCCTCACGTCACTAACTGCCAAAAAAGCGGCCTAGAACTCCTCCTACGTAACGAACAGCCAGAGAACTTCGTAAAAGAAGTTGTTTGGAACTACCTAGAAACAGAATTATGATTTTACTTTAAAAGGTAAATCAATTTTATTTCTATGTTATAACGTATAAAGATTGCTTTTTATTTCTGTGCTGCAAAACTTGCGCAATAGTCCTGAATGTTCTGCTCGGCATGTTTTGTGACGTCATGATAATGTATGACGTCACCGGGCAATAACAGTCTTAATGCTTTTGACTGTTTTAGATGTTAAGATTAATAGACCAAATATTTTGATATTTAACGTCAAATATTAACCTTAGGCGCAACCGATATTTCTGAAAAATCTCACGTAGAGGTCATACGTGTAGTTAGTCATTAACGACGAAAACGACGTACCCTAAATGTAGGGAAAGTTAACCGATTCTTTAAAAAAAGTTCTGAAAAATTCCTGCATTTTTTCTTCTCATGGTAATATTGATACCTTCTCATGAAATGCTCAAAATACCCACAGTTTGTTTAACCTATTACTAAACTTTTTAATCCTTCTTTCCACTGAAGATGTGCTAATTAGGAGCAATTATTTTTCCAAATCTTCGTAGTCTATAACGAGATCTGTATCTTTTTTTCGATAATGACCTTGTAAACCCAATTAAATCACAACTTCTGAATTTTACCAATTATTCATGACTTAAAAGTTCTCGATTTTTCCTTTGCGATTTTTTTCCAACTTGTGCCTTTGGTAATCTTCTCGAAACACTATTTTTCAACGCGTTTCTTCAACTTGATGTATAATTTTTAAACTTATAATTGATGTACAACTCAAATCCTTCTAGTTATCTGCTGATTCTATATGAATTGATCTTGATTTTGTTGGTACTTTTTGTTATCAATATGGGTTTTTTTCCGAGTTTTAAATCTTGGTTCCCTTGAGATTGTCTGAATTATCGCCAATAACAAGTTTCTATTAAGTAGATAACTTAGTCTTTTGTCTGCTCTTGTGGAACACACATCTTGCAAACACAAAATCAAATCTAGTTAGAAGTGTGTTCAATCCAAGACCCTATTAACACCGTCCATTTTATTGTCCGTCGTCATGGCAACACACAATAGCAATCTTAGCTCAAGACGAGAAATAATTAGGAAGCGAGATGGATCTCAAGAACCAGTGAATGGCTTCTTTGTAGAGCTTTTAATCTCATAACTGGCAGTCGCTTTTGTCCCTGGGCTATAAACAATGATATGGACCTCTTGGGATCAGTTTTGCTTGGTGCCATCAACGAGATCATTTGTTTGCTGCAACTACGAGTAAGTCTAACTTCGTGACCCTCTAACTACCCCATGACTTGAATCCTGTATTTTTACCTCGATTTTGCCTCGAACAAGAAGTTAAAAGCCTTCCAAGATGACGATAGGAGTCGGGGATTTGTTGGATTTGGCCATCAGCCCTGAAATAGGGCCAGTTAATTTTTTTCACCTTAGGAATCTGCTCCATACACTGGTGGAGCATTTTGGGATCTCGGACGTAGAGGCACAGGAAGCAGAAGTCAAAGCTCCTGGTGGGTTAGCCAGCTCGGATGAGTCCTCCAGTGAAGAAAGCAGCTCAGAAGAAGAATCCGACAGCAATGAAGGTGGGTTGAGGAGTCTTTCGATATTGACCGAGAGATGATGTTTGTACAATTAGTTTATTACCTTTGCGATTACCACATTGTTGACCGATACGTGAATTGTTTACTGTAGTCGTGGAGTTTGTTTTATTGTTCTTTGTGCTCCTAGGGTTTTTACTTATCGTAAACTGAAATTTCATTAGAACTTCAGGTTAATAATTTCTACGTAAATTAGGAAATATTTGGAAGCCATTATAGCGTTTTCGTGTCGTTCCAGACTGTTACTCTAATTGTGGTTTGGGTAACTGTTAGAACAATGTTATAACACATTCCTAGACACTTCCAGTTGTTCTTTTAACTCTATAAAAAGACGTTTGTACAAAGAGTTTTCAATAATAATTTCCATCGTTTAGTCAACGATCAAACTTTTGCGTCAAAATCCTTTTTTTTTTCCTTCTTGGAGCATATTCGATCGGCGTTCGTTGTACTATCCGGCATTCGCACTAAAAGATTCTGTCATAAATCCCTTTATAACCAACGTTGTATTGTAAATTAGAAAAACAGTTCGATAAAGCTTGAAATATTGCTTAGATTTTGTTTTGTTTGTAACTGGTTCAGTCGTAGCTCAGGAGTTCTTGACCTCTCTCTACCTATATCCAGACTACTTGTCATTAATAGCGCCATATTTAGATCATACCATGGTAATGGCCTTAACGAGGGTAATCCTTACTTTCAGTCCCTTTGATGAGCAAAAATCAAGTTGTCTTCTCTTTTGTATTACAAATTTTAGTGGCCAAAAACCTGTTGTATTTATAAACATAGAGATTAAGCATCACGTTTTTTCTTCCCGCAAACAGCAAACTAATCATGTACTCATCATGTTTCCTACATATTTCTTTCGTCACGAAAACATTTTCCTACAAAAGACAAATGTTGTTGAGTTTTTCTTCTACTTGGGAATTCTTTTTTATTCTGTTTTGTCAATTCCAAAGAATTTTGTGCCTGTCAACTGGCGTTTCGCGTTTGCCGTGACGAGTCACTCAGCATCAACTAGTTTCCCGCGTAGTTCAATCTGGAAATTATCGTCCTATTGATAAAGCCTAAAAAGGAATCCTAAGGGCAGTCGATTAAAGTTCTTAAGCTTTGCTCACACGAGCAACAAATGAAAAACCAGAATTTTTAGTTAAAAATATAAATAACTCCTTAAAATCCTTTTGATTACTTTTGTTTGCATTTGTGTTGCTCCTGCCGATATGCCTTAACGATGTATTCCAACTCCAAATCTTCTCACGTAAAATAAAGTTGTCTCTGACTTGGGAATAAAATTCTTCTTTTTTTACTTAGAAAGTGAATCAGATGGAGGGCCAGAAATCCAAATCATCGAAGAAGAAGTCCAGAAAGTTGTTATCGATGAGGACGGCAATGAGAAAACCGTGACGGTGACTGTACAGAAAGAAGTGATCAAAGAACCCAGCGAGAAGAAAAAAGACGACGAATCCAAGAAGAAGAAGGATAAAGAAAAGGAAGACAAGGGAAAAAATAAAGACAAACCAGAGAAAAAAGACAAGAAGAACAAAGACAAATCGAAATCCAAGTCGGAGAAAGACGGTGATGAAAAAGAAGGAAAGAAAAGCAGCAAGAAAGACAAGGAGAAAACAGGAAGCTCCGTGTATGGAAAAGACGTGTACGGGAAAGATTCCAAGAAAGAAAAGAAGAAACTCACGGCTGATACCATCAGAGACATGCCTGAGATTATAAACTTGACGCGCCGGCTTGACGCGGTCGACAATGGCCTGAAAGGATTGCGCAACATCGTGGACTCTATGGTCAATCAGGTAGATTTTGGTGACGGCGTGGGAGAGATCTTGAAGGCACAACTAGATCAAGTACAACAGCAGATTAGTTCGGTAGAGCTCATTCCTAAAGACGAACCTAAAGAAAGCAAGAAGAAGAAAAAGGGGAAAAAAGGTACTGAAGAAGTACCCAAGGCTGGTATTGTCACGGAGAGAGGAGGAGTTGTAGCCGGAGGAGATGTTTCTGCAGGGCAAGTGGTGGTAGGGGCTGGGGGTGTGGTTACATCCGCCCCAGGAGCCCCAGCTGGCGGAGGCGTCCTACCAGCTGTTATACCTCCACCGAGTCAGCGGGCGGCTAGAGACGCTGGGAAAGGGAGGACGCCTTCCCGAAAGGATGGCCGTAAGGGAGGGATACCTTTGAAAGGAGCCGCTGGCGGTAGGCCTGACAGCCAGGATGGAGAAAAATCGGCGGCCCCGTTAAAGAAACGCACTACCCTGCGAGACCTGCAAATCAGGAAGAAGGCTCGAGAAGAGGGCGTGAGTGTTGAGGAGATGGAAGCAAGGGAGGCTGAAAAAGAAAGAGAAAAAAAGGATTCCAACGATGACAAGGACGAAAAGGACAAGAAAGACGACGACGCTGATGACGCCAGCTCGATGGAGTCACTCGAATCTGCAGAAGAACAAGCCGTAATGGACGAAATGATCATGGAAGAAATTGAAGCAGCGCTAGAAAACGCTGCCGATGACCCAGAAGCCCAAGCTTACGCACTGAGGCTGAGCCTGGAACAGATGAATAACATGAAGAGAAGTATCACTCAGTCTCACGAGGAGTTCCGCAAAGACATGGACAAGAATAAACAGGCTATTGCTCAGATTGCAAGAGAGCTGTCTTTGTTCAGAGCTGCTAGAAAAGCACAGGTGAGAATTTCCAACATAAGCCCTTCTAGTCTTCAGTATCTTCTACCTTACCCTCAATATTTCTACCAGCTTTTTATACTAAAACACTGGGGGAAACGTGCTAGCTCCAGGACAAACAAATATGTTGAAAGCCTGTGACTTTACAATATTTGCATGCATAAATAATCGATTCCATATTATAGAAGTGCCCAAAAGGTTTAAAGTTATAGGAGCAAGGATGGCTCAGTTGGTTAGTGCGCTGCCTTCTGTGCTTGAGGTCCGAGTTTGATTCCCAGTGACCTCGCATCCTTGCTTCGACTTCTTTCCAGGTCATCCCTTCATGTAGGAACAGTGTATTGCTATTCCAATTTTTCCATTGTTATCTATTCCTTTGTGTTGTATTGTCGTTCTATTTTCGTAGCAACTCGTGTGTTCCCTCATGAAGGAATGACCTCTTTCCATTCCGGGTAGCTTTAGTTAGCTTTAAATACCTGTAAAACGGAGCACTGATGGAGAGAGGGGGGTAAAGGGCGCACCTTCGAACGCTTTATACATGAGCCCCTGGCTCGGGAGAATAGTTCTTTCCCGAATTCACTTGGATGATCAAAAAACAATGGTTTCAAGTCGAGGTTGGCCTTGATCAACAAAAGAATCAAGTTCAGTCTCGACTTGGAACCATTGTTTCGTGATCATCCAAGCAAATTCGGGAAAGGTCTGTTGGGTAACCACTACCCGCGTTATCGAAGTAAAATAAATTACTTTTACCTTGTTTTGACTTCCAACATATTTCCATCATTTTCCCAGCATATTTCCATTATCAGAAATCGATCGTTTATTTTCATTTATTATTTATTTAGTCTTATTTTATCACCAATCTTCTCGCTAGACGCAGATGTTGGAGCTTTCTAATTCTGTATATATTAAAGCCCCCAAGATTCACGGAGTGATAATTTCCTTATTATGAATTTTATTCCGTGTATCTATCAGGATGCCGAGGGATTCAATGCGGTCCACCACGTGCACAGCATGGTTCTAGAACTCCAATCAAAATACGAGAAAATAACATCAACCACAGCAGAGTTAGTCAACGAGTACAACAGAAGAGAAAAGACATTCGATGAACTCGTTGACAACGTGGAAAGACTGCAGCAGTCCAAGGCGGAAAAACAAGACGTGAACCAAGAGATTAACGTGAAGGCTGACAAGTTAGAATTGGAGAGCAAAGTCAGCATGAACCAGTTTGACGAGGGATTCAATCTACTGGATCGTGGTTTGAGCGAAGCACTGGAAAAGATGGAGAGCCAGGTAATACCAATATGCTGGGCTGCTGGTGACCCTCTTTCTTACTACCCTACTAAGAATAAGTCAAATAATTCTTATTATTTTTTTCCCCATCAGATGTCTGTGGAAGACGCACTCAAGGCAACCCTATCAGAAATGCAGTCTAAACTTACTCTCAAACTGGATCGCGATGAACTCGATAATCTCAAATCGCAGCTTGAGTCGCGCATCAAGGAGATACAGATCACTAAAACAGTAGTGAGAGAAAAACCCGAGGATGGTGAACCCGCTGGCTTTAGAAGGTAATATACACCTATTTCAAAAATCGTTGTCGCAGCCGAAGCAACAGTCAACACTCCAAGGCCGCAAGGAATTTCGGTAATTTTTCTCATAAATCATGATTGCAGTGCTGGTATTTTCCAAACTATTCGGTTAAACACCTGAACTACAACTGCAGCTTGCCAGAAATGTATATCACAAACGCATGCAACCAAAATATGCTCTAGATGAATTTATTTTAAAAAGCATTACCGAAATCCTTTGCAGTCTTGGAGTGTTGACTGTTGCCTTAAGATGCGACAACGATTTTTGAAATAGGTGTATACTGCGTAGCTGGCACAGACGGATAATCTAGCGAATCTTAAACCAGGGAACCAGTTAAGTTTAGCGCGTAAAGCCCCGTCCGAGCAAAAACGCGCATTTGCGTGAGCGTTTACTTGTGTTAGTACAAAAAAAAAGATTTTTGAGCAAAATCAGACTTAATGAAAAGCAAACAGAACTAGGTTCAAAACACTGCAAAGAGAAGAGAAATGTACGAACTTCATATATCATTGTTTTTGATTATAGTTTCTAAAATGCAAAAAGGGGAAAATTTTGTCTACATTAACAATACTTCATTTAGAGGGTAAAACAGTCCCCAGATGGAGCGGAAGTGACGTCAGGTGACTAATACAGCCTCGTGCAGGGGCGTGACCATGGCTTCAAAGTTGGTATATAACAACAGTTATTGAATTAACTATATTGAACAATTAAAACCGAATGTGCTTCGAGTCGCTAGAACTAAAAATATAACCAAACGGCTCTTTTTGAGTTGTTTATCTCTACTAGTGGGCTATCACTAATAGACCAATCAGAATGCAGGATTCGCAACAGTCCACTAGTTTGTTTATTTACTGTTTGTTATTCACATGTAGTAGCATGACCAATCAGAATGCAGGATTCGCAACAGTCCACTAGTTTGTTTATTTACTGTTTGTTATTTACATGTTGATATATGTATATTTTGTTCTTTTTTCCAGGAATGTTACCGAAAAAGTCCATTGTATATCGTGTGATAGACCGCTAGAGGTCAATAAGGGCCCTGTCAATCCCAACATGCCCAAAATCCAAGGCTTACCAAGTCACAAGTCAGCCAAACCATACACGACGTACGAACTCGAGCAGATTCGCCAACATTCCAAAATGAACACCAGCTTGAGAAAAGCTGTTATCAATGCAGATCTGCCGTACTCGGCTCAGAGGTTAAAAAATGAAGTGGTCGCCATGACAGGAATGGTGGATTTGATTGACTTGCCTCCATCGCAGCGGTACTGCGGAGGAAGCCACACGATAATGCACCCATTCCGCCGGTCCGTTAAGTCGACTTCAACCCACTTCAATCAATACGTCATGATCAGGGATGACGGAGAATCCACCGTGGCCCTCCCCCGAAGAGATTTCATTGTTCCCAAAGACTCTCAGTTGAAGAAATTCATGAAGCCTAAACTGCCTGCTATTGGTCAAGGCAACACACGTGAGCCCTCGCCACCTCTTGATTTCGACGAAGGTTATCAGGACAGACCCTGTAGTGCTCCTGTCACGCCTAGTCTGTACAGTAACCCGACAAAACGAGACCGTAGCATGACGTCATCCCCCAAGGATGTAGTCCCCGTGTCACCACCCCCACGGGATAATGGTAACGGTTCCCCGATAGAGGTGGACAGAATATCGGTTACCCTACCGGCTCCTGTTGAGGAGTCTTGATCTTTTTATCCTTGATCTTGCTACTGAATATCAGAATGTTCTAGCCTCCTCCGCAGGCTTCTTTCGTTTCTTTCTGTTTGGGATATTAGGCTTCCTGTGTTGAAATGAGAAGAGGGGGACCAGCAACACAGGAAACCCACCTATATAACAATTCTTGGAGACGCCTTTGGAGGAGGTTAAAAATGCTCTACGCCTTGAGGGAAGCCAGAGGGCAATACATATAATCGGTGAACATTGGTAGGGCTGTGTTGTGAGCAAAGGAACCAAAAAAGTATCTGAAATCTGGGAATTTTAAGAAACGCAGGACAGGAAAATTTTGTAGCGGATTATTTTGAGGTCCAGCAGTAAAATGCAAGTAAAATCAGAGGAGCTCAAGTTTAAGGGTGGAAACAATGACATGGCGGCCATGTTGCGTGACATGAGTATAGGAGCCAATGATATTTTTCGTTAGATTCATCCAACATGGCGTCGTTGACGCCAAAATCAATCCAAAAATACAAATCAAAGCGCACATTCGAAGGCTGAGTAGATATGATAGGACACACCCGGCAGCCCCCTTTGGTTATGGCAGAGGCATGGGACTGTAAAGCCTGGTGCAACATACGCATGTGTGAACCAAGCTTTAGTTATCATAGGCCTCTTCTGAAATAGGAAACAGGGTGTATTATGGTCTAGCTTCGGCACAAACATCTATTCATCATTCCTTATGTGGTGTTGTTTGTACCGAAGCTAGACCACAATGCACCTTGTTTGTCCATGTCAGAAAAGGCCTATGGAAAAGAATACTAAACTGAGGCTTTTTATGTCGTCCAAGTTTACTGACTCACATTGTACGAGCTGGCAGACTTGCACGTGTTGTTAATGCTCTAGCTCAACGGTTAATCTCCACAGGGTCATAACGTACCCATAACGACCCGAATATCCCGCAGAAGAATTTTTCGTGTATGTTTTTTCTTAGAATTTTGTACGTCTTATACACTCACACACGCACATTCATTATCCCGTTCACGCGTTCGTTCTCATGTCGTACATATTTCTTACACAGTATCCTTCAATCTTGAAGATTACTGCCGGATATTTTATTAAGATATTTATCTATCGATTTCCAGAAGCTCAGTATCGTACTTCAATAATTTAACATGATTTCATATTTATCAGATTTCGTGCGATCAAAACACGTGTGTATTCTGTTCGCTTTGCCGCCATAACAGCTGTCCACTGGTATTATACATAGTTCTTAAAAAGTGTTGAAATAGGTGAGACATTTTGTATGGTTTGATCGTATTCTTCATAGAAATTTCAAAAATTATTGTCAATTTGTGAATTAAAGTAATAGTTAACTTTGTTTCTAGTTTGGATTTTAGTGTAAGGGATATGGAGATAATTACACTGCACTGAACATTTATGGTTATTTATTCCTTGGGTCTGGAGCGTTGTATAGTTTATTTGTGAGTTGATTCGGTGTGGTGTGTTGTGATGTAGCGTGTTGTGTGATGGATTTCGCTTGGCTGTGACTTTAGGTTACGCATACATGGCTTGGCTTGTTCGATGCCGAGCCTTTGATTGGATGCGCAGATATGCTGATATGGGTTGATTTGCAATTATGAGCGGTGTGGTGATCATGGTGTGGTGATGTGCAGTGTGGTGATCATGGTGTGGTGATGTGCGGTGTGTTGATGTGCGGTATGGTGATCATGGTGTGGTGTTGTGCAGTGTGGTGATGTGTGGTGTGGTGATGTGCGGTGTGTTGATGTGCGGTGTGTTGATGTGCGGTATGGTGATCATGGTGTGGTGATGTGCAGTGTGGTGATCATGGTGTGGTGATGTGCGGTATGGGGATCATGGTGTGGTGATGTGCGGTATGGTGATCATGGTGTGGTGATGTGCGGTATGGTGATCATGGTGTGGTGATGTGTGGTGTGGTGATCATGGTGTGGTGATGTGCGGTATGGTGATCATGGTGTGGTGATGTGCGGTATGGTGATCATGGTGTGGTGATTGCGGTATGGTGATCATGATGTGTTGATGTGCGGTATGGTGATCATGGTGTGGTGATGTGCGGTGTGGTGATCATGGTGTGGTGATGTGCAATAGTATGCGGTGCAGTGGTACGATGTGATATGATGTGCATTGATGTGCGATGTTCTGATCATGGTGTGGTAATGTGCGGTATGGTGTGCAATGATGTGTGGTGCAGTTGTAGGATGTAATGTGATGTGTAATGATGTATGGTGTAGTGATCATGGTGTGGTAATGTGCGGTATGGTGTGCAATGATGTGTGGTGCAGTTGTAGGATGTAATGTGATGCAGTTGTAGGATGTAATGTGATGTGTAATGATGTATGGTGTAGTGATCGTGGTGTGGTGATGTGCGGTGCAAAACTTTAATCAAATCATCAAATAGTAATACATATCTGCTGAATTCATAATAAAACATTTAATACGAAGTAGTAGTATACACATGGTGCTTCTGTATCAACGGCATTTTAGTAAAACGGTAAGTAGAAGATGGTGCTTCTTCCGGAG
>WUAP02152032.1:0-10805 GCA_015163945.2 Stichodactyla helianthus
GAGGCTATCGGGTCAATACAATGCATACTGGTTCATTTGCATCTCATCTGCATGCAGCCGTAATAACAGCTATTGTCTTTTTTCCTTACCATTTGTCTCTTTAGGGACCGGTCATTATTTATGTGTGTGTGTGTGGGGGGGGGGGGGGGTCAAGGCTTTTTTTGAGTGACAAGAGGGGGTCCATATTTTTTTAAGATGAATAGGAGAGTGTGGATGGATGGATGGAGGGCACTTGTATATAGTTAAAGGTGACTGCGTGATGCAGTTAAGCCCAACTGTTGATTTGTTCAGACTGACTGCGTAACTGCGTGATGCAGTTCGTACGTTCAAACCCGTATGATCGACCCAGCTCACCATAGAGTCTCCAGTAGCTCAGTGGTTAGAGCATCCGACTAGAGTGCGGAGTGTCATGGGTTCGATTCCCATCTGGGGCTCAGATTTTTTCTGAGCTCCTTATGTAATATATACAATATGAGTGGCCGATCTGTATACGATATACAAACACGAGCCGAAGGCGAGTGATTGTATATCGTATACAGATCGGACACGAATATTGTATATTACTTATAAAACGTCTAGGTTAACTAGCTCAAGTTTTAAAGAAATTTTAGTAAGAAAAGTCAACTTGACCAAGAAAATCAGCTTTAAAGTTTATGCAAATCAGGACGAATCTGTATCCAATTTACAGATGCCCTTCATTGTTCTGATTTCTATTGTGTTTGGCCTAATGAATATTAATGAGTTTTATAAGGTTTATTTATTATCCTGTGTCTATTTCTTTAAATATTTCTATTTACATATTTCTCTATCATCAGAATAGGTGAGCAGCACAAGAAACAAAGAATTAGACTTTCCATATTGTAAACTTTATTTCTCCAGCATGTTTTGTCTAGAATCAACAGGCTTCATCAGGGAGTTTACAAATAGAGTGAAGTCACAAAACCTATGAGATAGATATTACACTAATATGCCTTAGTAAACCCTAATTCCATTGTTTTCTTTTGTGTTTGACTATTAAACCTTAACAAGTAATTTTTATTTCACAGGTTTTGTGACTTCACTCTAAGTGTATAGCAATTGTTTATACTGCGTAAAATACAGGAAATTACAAAACATAAAAACATGTTGTTTCAGGAAAGTACATAAAGTAGTCTAGGCAATAGTGTAATTTCCTAAATAACAATATTGAATACTTTTGGGGCACATGGTTAGTGCAAAGTCTAGTTATTTGTTTCTTGTGCTGCTCACCTGTTTATCTTAAAAAATATATGTGATTTATTAGGCAAGCTGATTTGGCAAGCAATGCTGGCTTATTATCCATTGTTTTCAATGAGTTTGGCTCACATGAAGTTCAATGTTTGACCTGGGCCCAAGGCGGATACAAATTTAAATGTTTACAATTTTTGCACAAGTTTTTTTGAATGATTTATTTAAGCCCAAAGAGAAGTATATGCAAAAAATGTTTATTAATTTTTCAGTGTCCCATATTGGAGAGATTTAAGAATTATAAAGGTTTTTAGACACACAAATGAAGTTTTTCCTGTGCAAAGAAACATACAAGTGACCAAACATGGCAGCCATATGTCATAACATAAGCACCTTACTTTGGCTAAGTATTTAAAATCTACAAGATAAACTTCAAGGAAAAAACTACGGCAGTTAAGTAGTCAAGTATATCTAATTTCTTTGAGTAACTGTTAGCATTACAAGTGACCATAAAATAACACATCAAGCTTTTTGATATTCATGATGATGCAAATGCTATAAAAGCTTTTATAGTGTTTTTGTTTATGTTGTTGAAATTTTTTTGACATTCACAACATCCAGGCTTGGGCTCCATTTGGTATTTCATTGGATCACACTGGTCTCTATGTAGGTTGGCACAAAAAACTTTTTTTTTTCCATTTTCCCAAAATGGCAATAAAAAAGAAAAACATGGTTTGTACAGATTCCTCAGTGACAACTTCCAAAACTTTTTCAAAGCCCTATTGACTCAAATTTCCAAAACTGCTGACCAAAAGTGCCAGCAGACATTGGATTTGCAGCAGGCAAAAAAAAAAAAAACATCGGCGTTTTTAATTAATACAACAAAAACAGTTTTTTGCAAGGTAGGAGCTGGGCAACCAACAAAAAAATTCATAACTTTTCCATAGCCCAGGGGTCGAAAAAGAAATTTTCCAAAACTTTTCCAGGTCTTGGAAAAATGCATCATCAATCTCCAAACCTTTCCAAAACCCGTATGAACCATGGAAAAAGGATAAAGACAAAGAAATGTAGCAAAAACCTGCATCACCATCAATAAACAATAAAAACGGACTTATTAGCATACTACTGCACCAGCAATCACTATATGGATTAGCAGCTTCAGCATGCAAATTTCCCTTCTATTATAACAAGCATACTCATGAAGATTCGAGGTTTTTACAGTTCTGCAAGTCAGATCTATACTGTGAATTATCTTTTTAGAATGGAATAAACTGTACATTGTCAGATTAGTCAAGGAACTTCTGGTTTCCATTGCATAGCTGTAGTTTGTCAAGAGAAAAATATTGATTCTACTGACAAATTCATATTTTTCACTCCTCATGTTGCAACATTCGTTGTATTTTCTTATTTCACACCTAACACGGTTTTCTGTTATTCACAGCACTTTATATTGGATAAAGCCCTATGAATTCGTTAATGAGGGCAATATCTACTGTCCTTGAATTGAGTGCAATATCCAGATATTGCATTTGAATTTGTAATGAGGAATTCATTCCCCATTAAACTCAATGTATCGGAGGCAGGATTGCAAAGCACATCCAGCAAAAGACCACTTATTTAGCAGTCTCTCGGGTGAGACCTCAGCTTATTGTCAACCCTGCCCAAGAGCCTGATAAGGTGATCTCTTTGCATCCCCTCCCCTTGTGGGATGAGTCAAAACATTCACTCTGATGTAATTATCATCCACACATGCTCTTATTGTTGAAAAAGACAATTAATGTATGAATAAGTAATATTGCACTATTTTCCCCTCGAGAATTGTCGTGTTGTGAAAACCTTCTCAAGTATGAAATAAGACAGTTAATTACCAAGAACATCTGCAATAAGCCTATAAAGCCCTCGGGCTTCACATGGCTTATTGCCTCCATTCTCAGTAATTAACTCTTACTTGTCACAGTAAACTACTGTTGACACAAATGGAAACTAGCAAGTAAACTAGTATGGGTTGCATCAGTGTGTAATGAATACAATAACCAATAAAAGGAAATCTGTAACACATTGAAAAAAGAGAAACATACTTAACTTTACTGACGTGTAAGCTTTTGCTGACAAAGGGCAAAAGCTCGAAATGTCAGTAAAGCTAAGTATATTTCTTTTTTTTTAGTTAGATTTCCTTTTATTGGTTACTGTTGACATAGTAGCCTCCATTTCATGGATTATCAAACATCAAACCAATGTACCACATATCTCCAACTTGCTGAACTTTACAAGAGGTTCTTTCTCTAGCTGTTATAAAAGCATTGGTCAATGATTAGTGTGCTTTCAAGTTTTGGGTACACTTGGTTGATTAGAAGCTTAAGTTTCACTCCAACCTCTTGTGCTCAAAACTTGATGAAATCAGGCTAATCATTGGTCAATCCTTAATTTTTAAATCTGTTGTCTCATTTTCATGTCACAGAGTACTAGGCTTAAGCGCTGTAGATCACATAACTTAACTCCAGGAACTAGAGACACTCTTGATACTTAGCTCCATCCAAACCAAGAATACAGTGCTAAAAAACTTCAAAAAAGTATTTTTTAATCAAATTTTATTTACACAGAAATAATTCAAAGAAGACAGAATCATTCACTGCCATAAATGATATGCCTATATGAACAGTTTCTATTAGAACAAGGATTAGGATTAAAAACAACTAAGTAGTACAGCTGAGTCACTAATAACTCATATTACAATAATATGTATTACATAAATACAAATAAAATTGACTTGAATAATGGTTTGAGTACATCAGAATGAGTTTACTATTAAGTATGCTTAAAAATATTAGAGTTGCTTCAGAGAGTACTGTACAATGTGAATACTTATAGTCTAAAAATAAAAACAAACATCAAAATCATGTAGGCTTGTTGGCTCCCTTCTTGCCGATTAAACTCTTATGGATATGTGGGATGACACCTAAAGAAATGAAATGAAATTCACATCACTTGTTTTTCTTGTAAATTTTGGGGCAATTTTTTAATTTAATAATAGAAGGGTGTCAAAATTGATCCATGCATGTAACAATGACACATATTTGGTAAAAAGTCAACCAACAAAAAGAACAATAACCAATAAAAGGAAATCTGTAACACCGTGAAAAAAGGGAATTATACTTAACTTTACTAAACAACAAAAAGAACAATGTACATGATATTACAAACCAATGAAATAATAACTTACCACCACCAGCAATAGTGGCCTTGATTAAGGAGTCTAATTCTTCATCACCACGGATGGCAAGTTGAAGATGGCGAGGAGTAATACGCTTGACTTTCAAGTCTTTGGAGGCATTACCAGCCAACTCTAATACCTTGTAAAACAAAATTAGGATTAGGACAAAAGATAATGCATACACTATACTAGTGAACAACATGATAACCATCCAAAGTTTAGAAAGTTTGAACTACTAAAACCTTGTTTCATAACTTATCTTATAATGGGCTTATTTACAAAATGCTTTTAACATGGCAATGAAAGTACATTTATAATTATGCATTTGAACTATATTTGAAGCTTCATATATTTTCTTTTACCAATTTTTCTCAGAACATTAGTTCTTTAAAAGCTAAAGCCTAATTCTCTATAACAAAGGTTCCTTGATTGCATTTAGGACAACTATGACCAGCTAATTTGCAAGTATAATCATTGTAAAGACGCCACGAAATCTTCATCTCAAATTTGACTAAACAATCTTAAAACTCTTTGGGAAAAATCGTGCAACATGCTGCAAACATACGAAAAATGGTTGAGTTAGGCGATTTCAAATGCCTGACATCGAAATATTCACAATTAAACCGTTTTTCTTCGATCAATGGACGACTTATACAATCGCTTGGTCCATTCAAATACGGCGGGAAATACAACAACATATTCACAATTTCAACGGTAAACACTACCAAGAAAACTTTAAACTGATATTTTAAGGCCTACACATAAATTAAATAATGTTATCTACGTGAAAACCTCTGCAGGAAACCAATTCTCTTATTTTCAAGGTTGGAAAAGTTTATTGAATTTAGGTAAAACTGGATTCAAAACATTTGAACAATGGGTCGTAATGGCGCGCAATCTAAACTGTAAACCAACTTGCACTGAGAGTTTATTCAGTAAAATTACACTCCACACTGACCCTCGAATAGAGAAAAATCATATTTTCATTTCAACTTACCTCAGCAGTTAGGTATTCGAGGATAGCAGCGCTGTATACGGCTGCAGTAGCTCCTACTCTTCCATGACTCGTAGTTCGGTTCTTCAAATGTCGGTGAATACGACCTACAGGAAACTGCAGAAAAAGAGAGGCACAGTTATACAGAGAGAACAGATAACTGCAAATAGCTTATACTAAGATCTTTTCAGCACTAAATAAAGCATTTACAAACCTGTAATCCTGCACGGGCTGAACGTGAAACGGCCTTAGCCTTTGCCTTAGAATCTTTACCAGCTTTGCCTCCCGCCTAAAAAATAAACAGCAAAAATCGTCAGGTTTTCAAGCGAGTGAGCAACTAACATGATGAATTCCTTCTTAAAACGTTAGTTTACTCTTTTCTATAGACAATTTCGACCACAGAATATGATACGAGAATGAATTTTCTCCGATGCAAGAGGATTGATTCCCCTGATGACTCACCATTTTTATATCTCGCTTCTCTACGCCAACAAATGCCAAACTGATCAGATCACAGTCCGCCAAAAACCTCGAGTCTTATTTTGAACATTGACCAACCAATCAGAAACAAGCATTTTCAAATTTGAACCAATCACATCATAGAGTTTTCCCGCTCCAAACAACGCTCCTTATATGGCATTGAATAAATTGTGTAACCGAATAGGGTCATGGTAATTACCTATCCACAGGAAACCCAAGATTTTAATTAAAAACTTTGCATGGAAAGGTTGAGACAGGTAATACTAAGGAAGACATTCAAGTCTTGTGTTTGGTGCTCTTTGTTTGTTTGTTTGTGGTTTTTTTTTTTTGTATTTTGTTGAGTATATTAAAAAATCACATAAACTGCTCATGCAATTCTGGATAGGCAAGAATGTTTCATTGGGAAAAAAAAGATTATGAGAATATTAAGATTTTTTATATAACCAGTCAAGTGGCCTAGTGGTAGAGTATCCGCCTCATGACTGGGAGGACGTGGGTTCGAGCCCTGGCCGCGTCATACCAAAGACATTAAAAATGGAACATACTTCCTGCCAGCTTGGTACTCAGCATAAATGGTATGGAGTATGGAAGTTAAACACACGGAGCCACCAGCAGACCAGCCCACTGCTGTGGCTTTCATTACCTATGTAGCCGTGCGGCCTAGGGCTAAAGAAACGGAGATAGGTGCCACCCTATACGTCACTCGGCATGGGTAGGACTTTAACTAAGATTTTTTACTTAAGGGACCATTCATTATTTATGCTAGGGGGTGGGCTGGCAAGAATGAGGGGGGGCCTTCAAAAATTCATGACGGGATCACAATAATGACATGCATACAGAGGGAATGACTGTCTTTAGGGGGGGTGGGGTCATGATGTTTAGGGTTATGGCTGTATGAATCTTGCCACCCCCCCCATCCCCGGGATAAATAATGGTCCCTAATTCCAATTTTTTATTGATTTTTTAATTTATATTTTATGATTGTTTTCTGATTTTACAGACACATTGTCAATTTTTGTTGGGTACCATAGTTTTAGTGGGCAGATGATTGGGGTAAAATTGGTTGATTTTAAGAAAGAATTCCAAGATTTTTAAATAAAGGGGGAACCACAATATTCTTGCAATATAAAGGGGTAGTAGGTTCTGTCTCCTCAGAAATCCTACAGTTTGTTTCCCAATCACCACCACCATGCTAAATATAAGACTGAATCTATTACCCACGAAACCATCAATACACTCTTCATGTAACTTGTCATTTATTTTTTTAAATTCAAATTGTATGAGAAAATTTTTTTCAGTGCACAAGAAAAATATTTGGTGTGATTTAAATAACCTGTGCATAAATATGAAGGTGACGACTAATTAATTACTGAAATTCACAACCAAAAGTACTATATACAACATTTATAAAATACATGAAAAGTTTGTCCCAAATAATTGTTCCTTATTGGAAAGATTAGGAAACTGCAGCAAATCTGGAGGGCTTGCATTTCAGACAATCAAAAGTACTATATTCAAAATTTATAAAATGACTATGATATAACGGGTGCTCTGATTGGCATACTAATAACTGTGTGATATTAAGAGCATGGAAACATGGTTTCCATGGAGGCATTATTTTATTTTGTAAAGGCTTTATAAAATGCTTTTTTCAAGGTCTATGCTGTTTTCTCAACACTTGGGATGGTGGAAGAACACTCGAAAAGCTTTAAAACCACTCACCTATGGCTTATATCCTAAGACTTCCCTTGTGTTTTCCCAGTCCCTCGTGTTGATAAAATACCATATGGAACAGCATTTTACAAACTTTTAAGCTTTAAAAAGCCCCGTTACTTTTGATAATCTTTAAAAATGAAATGCTGCTCTTACATTGTTAGTGTTGTATATTTTTTAAGTAATATATAAAGTATGAGTGGGAGACCTTTATGGGAATTTAAAATGGGGAGCCATTTTAAATGCCCATAAAGGTCAATCGCGAATAATTTATATCACTTAGGAAATGTCTAGGACTGTATTTTCATGTTGTAGTGATTTTTAAAATGAATTGAGTAATTTTGGCAGAGAAAATTCAAGTTAAAGTGGAATGCAAATGAGGACAAATCTTTATCCAAAATTAAAAACTCCATGCTTATGATTTTCCATTGTTTTGGCCTCATTAATTATTCATGATTTTCTAAAATTATTTTAATAGGTTGTGCAATTTTAGCTCAACTTTTCTAAACCAAATATACTAATATTCCCAAAAAATGTAAATAAAAATAAATAAATAAATAAAAGACTAACTGACAGTAATGATGAAAGATAATTTTCTTTCATGTTTAAATACAACTATGGATGACAATATATACAAGTGCTGTCAGTTATGCAAATAAGTAATCCTCTCACACACTTTCCACTCATTTTGTATACAAATCTTTACTTTATCTCCACTAATAAATATATTTAAGGCATTTGAAATGATTACAAAAATATTTACTTCATTGTTTGTGCTTAGTAATATTTTTAAACAGGATTACTATTTCACAGGCTAAAACCAACCTGACATCTACACTATGAAATAGATTCACCTGTTTGATTTCCACCCATTAATTTTTTTGAGACCGTGTGTACTGTACTAGGAATGCAAACCATACATTATTACTTTTATAATAATATAAATGAAAAATTTACTTAATACTGATTGGCTGAGAGCAGTGATGTTAACCTGACTAACACAGCAGAAAAAAGTAATTGCACTGCAGTGCAAATTAAAAATTTTTCATTTATATTATTATTAAGTAATCATATGATTTTCTTGTGCAATTTGAAATTAATTTTCACTAGTGTATTTTTCAAAGAGCTCAAATAGCACTTGCCCTATAATGGGCTCATGCTATTTTGAGCTGTTTGAAAAACAAAACTTGTAAAAATTAATTCCAAATTGCACTCGAAAACATATGATTACTTAATTATACTAATTCACCCAAATCTTTAAGCTATTCCTATGAAGATTGGACTTTTGTACTTTTTACCTTTATGAAAGAATATCTTTTCCACTCTATCAATTAATATTGCATGTACCCAAAAAAACAAATTCCAATTTTTCCCCACAAAAGGTGTACATTAGTTTTCATGACCTGTCCTTGAAACACTATATGCAATTTATTCTCATTATGCTATTCTTCATAAAATTATTGGAACAAAATTTCCTCCAAGCTCCAAGTGGAACAACAATAGTTGTGACATCGTCTTCACTTCCATATTGTAATGCACATGAGGTCAAAGCATTAGCTGCTTGCTCAGGATCTGAACACATACGTACTATAAACCCCAGTTCATTACTAGACATCACGTGGGACACACCATCTGTGTGGAGTTCTAGGAAGGCATCAACCTGATGATCAATCTTTATTACTGTTGTTTCTGGTGTTGCTATGACACCATAGGGTTTAACATCAAAATCTCCAAGTGATCTGGTCATTGCAAGTCTACCATTAACTCTTGGGATATTAGGCGACTCCCAATCTATCCATCCATTGTGTGAAAGTATCCGTTCATGTTCATCACCTCTGACAGGATGATGATCATCAGTCAAACACATAGTCTCTCCATTTCGGCAAAGTAATGCTCTACTATCTCCAACACTTGCAATGGTAAGCTCTGATCCATCTTGCAACAAAGCAACAGTAGCAGTGGTCCCTTCTCCTGCTATTGATGGATGATATCCTACAATAAAATTAATGTGATTCATGAAATTAATCTCACTTGCCACAAATGGTATATTAGTTTATTCCTGGTTATCCCTATATCACTATGGTATGATTAGCTTTTTAAAGTATACTGCACATATTACCTTGGGGATGTAGACATGACAATGGATAGGTGTAAAAGTTATGAAAATAACCAATAAAAGGAAATTTGTAACACTGTGAAAAAAAGAGAGAAATATACTTAACTTTACTGACGTTTCGAGCTTTTGCCCTTCGTCAGAGTAAAAAGAGTAAAGTACTGGCAAGAGTAGGTATAAATAGAGGTGGGAAAGTTAATTAACCAATCAGAAAGTGAGAGGAGAAAATGACCAATAGCTTTAAGAGGAAGAAAACCGCTCATTCATACCATTGGGCTGTTGAGTACCCAATGAATGAATGAGGCGCCTCCATTTGGCCTATTCCATTTGGATGAATTAAACAAAACCAATGCCATATATTTTCCCATCATATACTTAAAATCCACCCTTCTGAGGACAATTTTGTACCTTTAATGTGTCATAAAATTATTTGATAAAACTGAATTAAAGTCTTACTAATATTCTTCTATATTTTTAAATCTACTATTTGACCACTTTATTCTTTGCTATGCTCTATTGTGACAAATCACAATATGGTAGACAGCACTAGACTACTGTCAATCAATGCAAAGGGTGGCACCTCTTAAACAGTGGGAACCACTCTTTCTGTAATGTTGTATTTACTTGAACTGGCTTAATATTTGACTTTGTATTTTAATATGCAGGAGCACATTGCTCTGAAAATGTTTGCTGAATAAATACTGCAGGTTTCAAACATACCCGAATAAAATATTAGTGTTTACTCACGGCAAACAAAATCCATTTTTGGTTTATTTTGCCATTTCCTTTCATGATCATCATAGTTTGACAAATCATTTCCAAGACTTTTTTCAGCTAAAATGTTCAAAGAATATTTCTTTGATTAGACCATTTTTGGGCCTCATCTTCCCTAATTAAGCTCTGCTGCATCAAGTATTCACACAGTATTTTCCAATGTACATCAATTACAATAGTCTAATGCTAAATACCATGTCACGGCTTTAGCTTGCGCCAGCACATAGCAATGATTAAGGCACAGGCTAACCACTGCAGTAATAAATTGTTTTATCTTGATCGGTTTGTCCTTTTTTTGCGCGCGCGCCATCGAT
>WUAP02152043.1:0-10805 GCA_015163945.2 Stichodactyla helianthus
AACATCTCGACATATAGTGTGGTAATTCAACAACTTTTCAAAACTCAATGGCTTTTGGCAGTAACGGCTTTCCATAAGAAACACCATAATTTTGGGTAACTTGGGGTGTAGAGGTTAACATGTTGGACTTGTAAACCAAACATGTGGAGTCTAAATCCTGCCAAGGGCATAATGTTTTTAATATAATATTTGGAATTTGGCACACTTAATGGTGATTTTGAGGATGGGAGGGAGGTAATAGAAAAAGGAAGGAAATGACAATTCCCATTGGTGCCAACAATCATAAGTATAATATGCAATAAATGCTGTAAGAAAGATGGAAATTAAAATTAATAAGGTAGCAAAGATCTTATTGCAAATGTCTTACCTCAGCAGGGGTAACCCTTGCAAGGTCTTGATCAAGGTCTTCTAGTGTTGAGGTGCTCATCTGAAAGTCCCCTGTAGATATGTCTATCCAGGCCATCCCTAAAGATGTCCCTGGGCCCCTTATTATGCTAAGGAGGTAGTTAGCATCAGGTTGTAATGGTTCCAGTAATGTGCCTGGAGTGACTAATCTTATGACTTCACGATGAATGAGTTTTGAAGATTTCTGGGTCCTAAAATGAAATTGTAGATCAATCTTACCTCACTTTGTATAAATGCAATACTAATAGTTTTTACCCTTCATTGCAAACATAATAATAATAATAATAATAATAATAATAATAATAATAATAATAATAATAATAATAATAATAATAATAATAGGATACTGTAGTTATATAGCACATTACATGCAAGTCTGAATATGCTTTACAATCATTGTCAGTGGAGGACTTACACCCTGCATTTTAAGGTGCCATTGGCAGCTGTGCAGCTTATAATCATGAGTAGCTAATGATTATATTAGTATGTTATGCTTTCAATTGGGGTAGGCTATTGAACCAGATGATCACTTATAAAATTGTCTATGAGAAATAAAACTAACTTATCCTTGAAAGTCTTGAAAAGTGATTGATAAAAGTTGTGTTAAATCATTACTTTTCTGGCATTTGTGGACAGATAGCTAACTGAAATCCCTGCTGAACCAGTGTTGTCAACCAGCTGTCCAGAGACCTGACAGGAAAACCAGCCATGATGCGATTGACATTAGGATTCTTTGACACTCTTAATGATGTCTTTTCTGCTACTTTTAATGCATCTTGGCTGTAGATTTCGTAAAAATCCCCAACTTGAAACAGAACAATAAAGTCCGGATATTTTCTTTTGATATTCATGTACTGTGCTGCCAAACCTGACATCTTAGTTGGTTTACTTGTAGAATCACTTGCTGTGGCAAGCAATACCCTTGGAATTACAAGTGTCTTAACTACTGGAGGTGATGTCATACTGAAAAATAAAAATAAGAAAATGAGAGAAAAAATAGTGAAAAGAAATGAAGAATTGAAAATGGGAAAAAAAGGAGACCAAACCAGCATGTGGCTTAGTGGTAGAGTATCCGCCTCATGACTGGGAGGTTGCGGGTTTGATCCCTGGCCGAGTCATACCAAAGACGTTAAAAATGGAACATACTACCTGCCAGCTTGGTACTCAGTATAAATGGTATGGAGTATGGAAGTTAAACACACGGAGCCACCAGCAGACCAGCCCCCTGCTGTGGCTTTCACTACCTATTCTAACTTTCAGAAAGCTAGCATACATGGAAAGCTCGAGCCTTATGGAGGATTGTAAAAGAATGCGTAATATTCTCCTTTTTTCGACTTAAAAAAAACGAAAGATCGAGGTTAATACGGCATGTGTAGCTCATGTGGTCTACACAATTCAGAGATGAATATGGCTGAAAATGCTCGCGATTTTTCATAAAAAGTAAGTGTATAAACAGTATAGTTTACTTACCGAGCCACAACTAGCAGCTGGCAACTTAATTTTTGCGGTTTTCGACTGCAAATACTCCTCCGCAAGATTCCCGCCATTTTTCATGTTTACGTCTAAGCTCAGTCAGCGGTCTGTTCGCAGGCGAAAACACGTTGAAATATGCATGCACTCTTATACAAGAAACACCATAAATGAAAAAAACGTTAAAAACACTAAAAAACGATTTTCTGCGAAAACGATCAATTAGAGTTTAATAAAAAGTCATTAAAGTGCCTTGAGCTAAATAATTATTGAGTTTTGGTCTCTTTTCAGAACCATTGCTTGGGCTTCCTGTGGTTGAACACGTGGTGTGAAAACCAACATGGCGGACGAAGTGGTGCAGATTGTTGGACTGGACACTCTTCTTTCTTGACGAATAAAGCCATTCAGACCAAGGACTTGTAAGAACTTGTGGATTAGAATATCATTAATTTATCATGATTTCATCAAACGAAGTACCGTATCATCGACTTGAGGGAGTTAAACTCAGTTTGTACTCATCCAACGAAATCAAGAAGATCAGCGTAAAGAGGATTACCAATCCAGAAACTTTTGATTCTCTTCTTCATCCAAACTATGGTGGATTATACGACCCTTCCTTGGGGCCAACAGATAGAGATGACTTGTGTGAAACGTGTGGACAGAATTCTATTAATTGTCCAGGCCATGTAGGGCACATTGAACTGCCTCTGCCAGTTTATCATCCACTCTTTATGAAAATATTGGTACAAATTATTCGCTCCTCGTGTTTTTGTTGTCATAGAATGCTTTTAACGAAGACAGCTAAGCACACTTACATGAGGTAAGTAAGTAAAGAATAAACTGGAGATCTTGTTTCGGCTTAATTTTGAAATTTCTGTGCAGCTCAGATTCAACTACTTAAAAATTGGTTGTGCTACATGGACATATCAAGATGCTTGAGGGCCCATTCATTTTTATGGGCTTAGAGAATGGGGGGACTTGTGGATTTCCGGAATCTGTCTATGAATATTAACATGATCCCCCTCTAGGATTGCATATTTTTTTTTACCTGATCCTCCTTCTCTACATATGATTTTTTGGCATGAGCCCCCAATATGACCAAAACCTGCTGTACCCAATTTTACTGTAACATGATGAGGTAACTTTATGCAAGTATCAGAATATTGACATTACAATCAATTGCCCATAAACATCTTTAAAGCCACAAAGAGAAAAGCGGTTGCTGTCTTTTATTTGTTGCCTTCTAAATCCATCACCAAATTCCAGCCATAGCATTTTGTTGGTACTGTATCATACACCTGTAGTTGTTGTTGATATAAGAAATAATAATGACACATGGTAGGGTCAATTTGATTGAAGTAGTTTCCTTTATCTTTCTCATTTCTTATTTCCATTATTCTGAAGCCAAATGAAGCTCCTAGACCATGGTCTAATAGCAGAAGCTGAAGAACTGGATGAAGTAGTGAAAAACCTAATAAGCAGTGCAACTGATAATGGCATGAAAAAAGATGATCTTGACGACAGGTGTATAAGTGACATTGACAAACACGTGCGGGAAATTTTGAGAAATGTAGACAAAAAAGAATCAAGGAGCAAAGCAAATGGAATGAATGTAACTGACTTTAGACATGAAATATCTAAGAAATTCATGAAAAACCACATGGTATCAAAGAGGAGATACTGTTCGAACTGTAAAGCACCCTCTAGGGAAGTACGCAGTGAATACAACAGTAGACTTTATCTAAAAGCTTTGCCAAAGAGAGAAGCACAGAAATGGGCTGCAACTAAAGTTGCCCATGCTCATCTTCTGCGTTTGGAAGGACGCACAAAGAGAGATATTGAGGAAGAAGAAATTGAGCAAGACCAGTCTACAGGTATAAATATATATATATATTAGCATTTAATCCAATTATTCTCATTTGTGGTATGTCACTCGATCTAGTATTATATCAAATTTCTTTATCAGCCTATTGTCTATTGTCATAATTGTAATTAGCATAATCTTTAGTATTTATATCATAAAGTTGTAAAATTATCTCAGTCTCTACTGAAGATGGCAAACGTCACGCTGAAACATGTTTAGTATTAAAAATTTAATCATTTACTTAAAATGTTTATATATATATATGTATGAGCTGTTTATTTATAGTCATGTGTCAAAATTTATGTCATCTTGATCATGTCAGTGTGCACCCAGGAAGATTTAGTAGTACGTGTACAGTGGACCTTTTTGACTTGGGCATAATGTTTTCCCATTTCACAACACATGATATTCCCCTGGGTTTTATTTCTTTGTTTAATATTAACCCTAGAAATAATACATTAATACGGATGCTCCTAAAATAAAGAATTTTATTCCCAAGAGTATGACAAATGGTTTAAAATGGCAAAACATTAATATATCATTGCCAAAAAGGTCTATAGGTCATTTTGACCAATTAGATTATGCATTATGTTGTACTTTACAATGTAGATATTTTATACTTTATCCTCTTTATTTAACTTGCCCCTTTTTTTCTTCCATTGCAAAAAATCTTGTACGAATCAGAAACAGGAAAGCTGATGAAAACAGCTTCAGGTTCCAGAGTCCAGAACTTTTGTTTACTTTTTGCTAATGTACAAAATTAACTTATTTTTATTTTCTAAATTGGCTGGGAATCATTTCTCTGTCGCTATATAACAAAACACTGTCCAATCCCTCAGGAAGCAGTTAGTTTTGTTTTCCCTCAAGATCAGACATTAAAGTATATATTATTACATGTACGTATATTGCAAGCTGGTCTGGATGAAAATGGAACAGTTTGATTCATTGCATCCAAACCTCTCCCCAAAAGTTATACACTATTTTGGAAAATTTTGTTTGCCAAGCCTATAATAAACCATTTCTTTAAAAAGGAAATTGATGAATACAGTATTATTGATTTCAGGAGCAAAGAAACCATCCAAAGATAAGGAACTCGTAGAATCACAAAAAGAAGTAGCAAAAAGCCTTCAGCAAAGTTTCTTGACACCCAAAGAAGTCAAGGAACACTTAGAAATAGTATGGGAAAAAGATGGTGATTTTCTAAATATCCTGCTTGGTGGCTATGAAACTCCTAAATCAAAGCACAGAAAATCTTCTTCACAAATGTTCTTTCTTGATACAATTCCTGTTATTCCATCCAGATTTCGACCAGTAAGTTGATATTTTATTTATTATTTTTTTCAACTAGTAAGTTGTTATTTATTGCATATACCACATAACTGTGGTTTTAAGAAATATGCAGTTCCTAATTCTATTTTAATTTGCACCATGTACCACAATAGATACCTTGCTTTTTTTTGTCAGGATAGATCTTTACACATGTGTAGGGTGGGTATTGGCTATGTGCAGAATACTTGTTATCCATTAATGGTTAATGGTTTCTCAGTCACAGTAAACTTAGGGACTGGATAAAAAGTAAAAAGATGGGCAGGCCATAAATATTCAATTATCAAAGGCCAAAAAATTGGTTATTAATACAAATTGATTGCATCATAGTGCAAAAGGAGATATTAGAGGTTAATTAGCCCTATCAAGAATCTCCCCTAGATCAAATTGGAATTTGAAAGTTGATTTTTACGGAGGGAGGAGAACCCAGAGAAAAACCCTTGAAGCACAGGAGAAAACCAACAAACAACTCTACTCACATACAACACGGAGCCTGGCGGGACTCAAACCTGGGCCACATTGGTGAGAGGCGAGCAATCTATCCACTACGCCACCTGTGACCAGCCTGGACCCCCATCCCTTATTATTAGCCCAATATGGTATCTTATTTTCTCATGACCCATCCCCTTAAACTTTCTGGCCTGTCCCGGACAAATAAAATAATGTTGTGTCCATTTAATGATCTACCATAATTTTCATTTTGCAGGTATCATCGTTAGGTGAAAAAAGGTTTGAAAATCCTCAAACTGTTAACTTATGCAAAGTTCTGAGAGACTGTGAATGCATTACAGATAATCTAAAGGGACTTAATAAGAAGTTAGAGCAAGAACAGAATGAAGGAGAAGCAATAGAGGTAGAGCCAAAGCAGAAAAGACAACGGAAGGTACACTGATAAAATACATGTAACTTCTGACAATGTAAACTGTGAGTGGGGAATATTCAAGCTGATACTCTAAAATACTGTACTTTGTTCTATGGACCAATCAATATGCTTTCAAAAATATCTATACAATCACCCATGCACTCTGCATCTACTGCTCCTTACTGTTGAATAGAAAGCGCCTCTTTAAGATACTAGTAGTGTATCAGCAAAACAGCTGGCAAGTGGCAGAGCAGAAAAACGACAAGGCTGCTACATTCACTATTTTTTTTTTTAATTTAACTGGGAGTGATGCGCTTAAACTATAAGGCTTTCATTTGTTTCACTGTTGTACCAAACTAGTGACAAAATCTTATTGAATTAGAGTAAAGCTACTTGGAGATATTCACAAAAATGTCATTTTTTCTGCTGATCAAAATATCAAAATCGTATTCACTTAATTTTGGTCGCATTTGATATTTTGTTCTTTGGCCCCAAAAGACCATGTTTACAAAATATTGCGCTTAAATATGGATAGATGTCCTTATAACGAAAGATTTAAAAGTTTTTTCTGCTTTGTTGCTGCAAAGTACGAATGTCCATTGTGCCATCCATTACCAGGTTAGTTCAGTTGGTAGAACATTGGTCTGTTGTGCAGGGGGTTGTGGGTTCAAGCCCCAGCTGGACCAATGCTTAGGGATTTAAAATAACTGAGGAGAAGTTGCTGCCTATGCAATTACAAATGGTTAGAGCTTCAAATCTTCTCTAATAAGGAGGTTAAACTGTCCTTAACCTGCATATGGGGGACATGCTGTAAAAGAACCTGTTGAACTATTTAAATATGTAGGAATAGGGGATTGCCTCCCAGTTCAACAGCCTACCCCAATTGGAGGTATAAAATACTATTATACTAATTACCCATTCATAATTGTAGTCTGTGAGGCAGCCTTTGGCACCTTAATATGCAGGCTTTAAAGTCTTCCACTGAAAGAAAGCAAATTATTGTAAAGCACATTGAGACAAATGAATATAAAGTGCACTGCAAAGGCACCTGCCATATATCATAATGCACATAACATGGTTTTGTGTGCAGTGTGATTCAAACTATGTGCAACTTTGACATAAATTTTGTTGTTTAAGGGAAAGAATGCTAAGGTAGTTGTGAGTGGTGATACACCAGCAGAACGGCTTCATAATGCCTGGCTCAGGCTACAAACTGATGTGAACTGCGTAATGGATAGTGACCTGGACAAGTTATCAACCATTAAGTATCCTGGTGTTAGACAGGTAAGTCTATTCCTGGTTCAATAAGAGTACTCTTTACAAAATACATTGGCACATACTGATGTGCCATGAAGCTTTGTCCTCAGGAGAATTTTGATTGGATCAGCAGTGATCTTGTGTGCTGTTATTGGTTTGGTAGTTGTCTTCACCTCTGCCAAATACAGACCATATACAGGGTTCATGACTGCTTAATGCATGAACATTTTAAAAGATCCCTCAATTTTACTTTGGCACAGTGTTTTTCATTTTCTCTTGTCTGACCAAGAGGTCAGAGTACAGCTCAGGAACACTGCATAACCAAACTGTGATACATGTAAACTCCATGTCTCTGTATGTGGCATAACTTATGCAGTATCACAAATTATCTTGTATGCATTGTCCATATGTTTTTAGCTTCTGGAGAAGAAAGAAGGGCTATTTCGTAAGCACATGATGGGGAAGAGAGTTGACTATGCTGCCAGATCTGTGATATCACCTGATCCTTACATTAATACTGATGAGATTGGTATACCAGAGGTACATTGTAATTCTTTGTAGTTCCATTCTTCTTAAGAAATAGTTTTCTCTTTTACCATAAGATTATAGCCAAATGGAGAATGGAAAATTGTTTCTATATTTTGAAGTATTAGAATAATGACTTGTGTATTTTCGGAGTGTATTTTTAATATATATTTTCAGAGTGCAATATTTTGAATAGTAAATCTTATATTTTTTGTTCTAACTTAAGGTATTTGCAACCAAGCTAACTTACCCTCAACCTGTCACACCATGGAATGTGAAAGAATTAAGACAAGCAGTTATAAATGGTCCATTGGTTCATCCTGGGTAATTAAAATGAGTCGGTTTATTTATAAGCTGGTTCATCTTTGACCTTCCCTTCTTTAATTCATTGTTCCACTGCTCCATATTTAATGTTGCTGTGTCAGACAAGCCAAAACATTTTTTCAGGTTATGGCATTAAAACAAATTAAAATGATAATATATGGTTTGGAATTGTACAAGCTAAACATCTCCAGGGCTGAAACCTAGAGGTTTATGATGTTGTTTGTCCAACCTGCCATATTCCTTTGGAAAAACTGTTAGTTATTGTTCAAGAGTGGATCTAGGAATTGAATCAAACCCACATGTATTACACTCTGCAGTATGTTACAAATATTCTATATCACTTTCATCTACATGTATCTTCAGTCTTATGTTCAGTCACCAGTAGTTTTTCTCTTGTTTTCTCAGTGCTATTTTAGTGGAAAGTGAAGATGGAAAGAAAACACTCTTAAGTGACACTGATGAGAACCAAAGGCATGCCATTGCTAAGAGACTGTTGACCCCATCAGGAAATAACAAGGGTTCAAGTACCTCTTGCAAAAAGGTACGACACATGACAACGATTGACTTTTCTTCTAAAACCTGCATTGCAGTTGATTATTTGGCCATTAAACACAATTTATATCTTGCAGAAAATAACCATACATCCCTCCTTGCATACATGTTGTTCTTGTTGAGGCTACTGTTAGATCCCTTAATGTCAAGAAGTTCTCTAAATAAAGCTTTACTCAAGAATTCATCTACTTTCCTCGATCTTCTCTCCACCCCTGGATATTTTCTTGGACTACACTTTGACACACAGTATGATCATTACCTTTGATTACCAGGTTTATCGGCATTTAAAAAATGGGGATGTTTTGCTCTTGAATCGTCAGCCTACTCTTCACAGACCAAGTATAATGGCTCACAAGGTGTGTACTGTACAGCATTAGTTCATACATACCAATTTCTAAATAATTTCAAATCAAGGATGAATTGACTGCATGCCAGTCTTGTAGTTTACAGATGGTATTTAGGCATTATTGAAGGATGGGTTATAATTTCTTTGTGCAGACAAAGGCTTCCTGAAAGAAATTCTCTCATACTGTACATGTAGTTTGTTAGGCTGAAAGAAGAACTTTTGGTTAGATAAAAACAAAACTTTTGAAATCTACTTTTAAATTAGTCAGCTTTATCCAAGTTTGCACCTTAATGTTTAGATGCATAATTCAATGTCTTACTTGGACCATTGCATTCCCATATCTAAAAATTGAATGCACAGTGATTTAATGGACAGTGATTTCTCATGCTGTGATTAGTCCTTTTCAGGTATCAGCTTACCTTAGCTGGTCTGTGTGCATGAATTATTATGCTAAGATACACAGTATCTTCTCTATGTAACCTGTCTTAGCATTAAGAAGGCATCTGTAAATTGTGATTTTAATTGACACAACAGCATATATTTTTTTGCAGGCACGTGTGCTGTCAAAAGAAAAGACCATTCGTCTTCACTATTCAAACTGCAAGTCCTACAATGCTGATTTTGATGGTGATGAAATGAATGCACATTTTCCACAGAATGAGCTTGCAAGAGCTGAGGCATACAATATTGGTAAATCAAAACATTTTACATTTTACACAAAAAATATAAGCTCTTGCTTCATGAGGGATTAACTCACCTTTCTCTTTCTCTTTTTTTTTCTTTCTTTTCTTTTTTTGTTTGTGTGTATCTAGCAAGTACAAACTTTCAGTATCTTGTGCCCAAGGATGGCACCCCCCTGGGAGGACTAATCCAGGATCACATAGTATCAGGTGTAAGGATGACAATCAGGGGGAGAATGTTTGACAGGTAATTTACAAGTTATGCTAGTTTGTGTTTTCTTGAATTTATAATTCCTAATTTTACATATCTATTAATCACTCCTTTTCTTGTTTCATAAAAGGAGTGACTATCAGCAGTTGGTGTTCAGTGCACTGAATTTTAAGAATAAGCCAATATCATTAATAAAACCGTGTATAGTGAAGCCTCAACCACTGTGGTCTGGAAAACAGGTTAGTGACTCGTACACAGTAGTCTATAGTTAAATGGTTGGGGATGGAAGGGGTTATCAAACCACTTTTATTAATTAGTATAATGATAATTTAATAACTTATGTGCAAAAAAGATTTATGAAAGCCACTTGGCACCTGATAAGGAAACCTAGAGAAACAGGGTAAGCTGAAGTGCCTGGTCACACACCCTTATACAAGAGACAGGGGGGGAAAAATCCCTGACTGAAGTGAGATACGAACCCACAACCCCTAGGATACATGTCCAATGCTCTACCAACTGAGCTATTGAGTCAGATAGAGTGGTCATGGGTATTGGTGCTACATGTATATGTGGGAAACAGCATAGATTGAACACATGAAATAGACTTACGAAAGCCGCTTGGCACTTGATAAAGAAACAGAGAGAAACAAGGTAAGCTGAAGTGCCTGTTCGCACACCCTTATACAAGAGACAAGGGGGGGAAACCCTGATTCACCCTATTCAAAACCCTGTAATACCTGAAGAAATGAAGTGATGCTTCAACCACTGTGACATGGTAAAATGGCTATTGCACATTTTAGAGCATGGTTTGTAATGTATACAATATGGGCGGCCGATCTGTATGGGATATACAAGCTCAAGCCGCAGGTGAGAGTTTGTATATCCCATACAGATTGGACGCGAATCTTGTATATGGCTTATGATACGTCTAGGTTACCTAGATCGTGTTTGACTAAAATTTTGAACATACATGCGAATTCGAC
>WUAP02152054.1:0-10805 GCA_015163945.2 Stichodactyla helianthus
TCGCATTTCGAACACTTTAGCACAAAGCCTCGACACTTATGTATAGATTTGTATGCTTTTAGGCATGTGTTACATTTTATTTGGCTTTCCATATATAATAGAAAATATTTTATTCTCATTATCTTAACCCAGATAAAAACTGATTTTATCAAATTGCTGCAACCACCACTTTAGACGGTAATTCATTGGAAAAACACACCTTCGGGGGGTCTCATTAAAAAGCAGTAAATCGTCGGCCTTGATACAGAACCCGCAATCCCTATCTGGTATTTTAAAGTTGCTTTGGCTTTCCATATCTTTGATACAGAACCCGCAATGCCTATACTACTCGCACTTCATTCCACGATTTATTTCCAGCCTGATTTTTAGTCTTTCATTCTCAACTGTGCGCCTCCAGGTCGTCTTCGGTAGTCCTCTTATTCGTTTTCCTTCTGGAGCCCCAGGTCATTGCTATATTATATTTGTTGTTATTATATTGTTCTGGTGTTAGAAATGTTAGGATTAGTGTTGCAATCGCCAATCACCAATCACCGTTCGTCCCGTCAAACAGCTGTTTTAGTATTCCTAATAAATCATCAGATAGACAGTGTTAGCATATCACTGCAGACAAGTGTATTAATAGTAAGGTTTTGGAAATAAAACTAAAACCCGCTGCTTTTTAATGAGCTCCTATTTATTCTGTGTCTGTTAAGATATTACCTTTTACATTAGTTTAGATGAAACTGCAAAGTTGGTTCTGCGTTACACACAATAGCGATAGTTGTAGATTTCATGATGTCAAAACGCTTCATAAAATGTTTTGTAAAAGTATTAATATACGATTTTATACCTCTTTTCTCCCCCAAATATTTGTTGTTATATAAGATACATTAAATGGAATGGAAATTTGGCCAATAAATGAGTTTTGAAAAAACATTTAGGAAGGTGATCTTGGCAACCTAATTTCCGCATAAATCATGAATGTTTTTGCTAAACCTCCAAAATCAAATGTTCGTGACGCAACACACAGCTAGAACCCTCAAGATCTTTTTGCATCCCTCGATACCTTAGGGATCCCTTAACTCCTTCCAGTAAAAACATTCAGGGTTCCGTTTTGGACTTTCGAAATATCAACCACGCAATTAGAGTCATTTTTACCAACTTTTCCGATATGGATTAGTATTCCAAATGAAAGGGTTGTTTTCCCTTTTTAACAAGTTCCATATTTCCATTTAAATACAATATTCTGGAACCACAAGGAACATAATAACTGGAAAAAAGTCGATGTCTTAGGAAGATTCGCTATTTAAGAGAGGCGAGCTGGTAAATTTGAGTGATTTCAGCTTTAAATGTAATTCTCACAAGGCGTTCTTATAGGGGTACGGAAAAAAATCGCCGCAAAAATTTATTTTAGTGAATTTCTTAAACCTAAAAACATCTCATTTACTTTTGTCCTTCAATAGATCCGTGAGCAAAGTTTGGAGGAAAATTATATTCTGACCCAAAACTCTGTGGTCCGCTTTTACAGACATTGTCTCTTAAAATACTGTAATACAAGAATCAAGTCTGTTCACATTTTGTCAAAAAGTGTGGTGTGTGTGTGTGTGTGTGTGTGTGTGTGTGTATGTATGTGTGTGAATGAATGAATGAATGAATGAATGAATGAATGAATGGATGGATGGATGGATGGATGGATGCATGGATGGATGGATGGATGGATGGATGGATGCATGGATGGATGGATGGATGCATGGATGGATGGATGGATGCATGAATGAATACGACACCAATATCAGCTGGAAAATAGAAGAACTAGCCTTTACACTTTGTAATTTAACTAGACAATCTGAGATCGTAAGTCGGGCTCCAGCGACGCGCACGACTGCCGCAAGTGTCGATTATTAGCTGTGCCCAGCGGTTCTATAAACTAAAAATAGGATGTGTTTTAAAGTTTACTTGTTTGTCAGCAGATCAATAACAACAGTCAAATGATGATTCCAGTTCTTTGATTTAGACTAGAACTCGAATATAAAACCGAAAGCCGTTTTATAGTTTACTTGTCAAAAGATCATAACAACAGTCGAATAATTCCAGTTATCTTTGACTTAGACTAGAACTCGAATAAAACTGAAGGCCGTTTTATAGTTTACTTGTCAAAAGATCATAACAACAGTCAAATGATTCCAGTAATCTTTGTTTAAATTGATTATATTCACAGTATAATCGAATAAGAAACAACGATTTTTGAGCAACTCTTTCCATGGCTACCACTAGCAATGGAAATTATCATAAGAGCTATTGGGGCGGAGCTAATTCGTCGAAGCGGTAAATTCAAACTGCTCATTCAAGGCTCGTCGATCCGTTTTGAGTTAGGCACTGAAAAACCTCTCTCGGGATATTACTTTGCCTTACTCAAAAGCTCTGAAATTAAGCACGTAGCCTCATGGATATATCTTCTCGCATTTGTATCCTTTCGATATAAAAACTGTGCCTTTCTTGAGAAGATGTTACGAATTTTATGACACGTTATGCATATTTCCACTCAAAAACAAGCCAAAATGTTAAGTTTTTGCCGTTTTCGCGATATTACTTTTACAGCATTTATATGAACAATTTGCAGGGCATGTGATTTTTTAACATCTAATCTTAGCTTTGCCGCCTGTCGATATCGAAAAATAATTCGACACGATAAATGAATCTCAAGTCAGTCAACTTGCACGTTTTTTTACCATTTTAGCAGTAAAACGCAATTAGAGGTTTGAATTACGTGGGTTAAATCAGAGACTGAAGTTCCCGGATGGGACGCATCATCTGTCTGTGCAATGAAGAAAATATGCCGAGTCCATATACTGAAGAGTTACGCTGGAGGATTATTTCGTTTATTGAAGGTTTTCACAAGAAGAACAGTGCATTACAGCCTTGGTATGCAAGAGGGAAGATGCAAGACCTTCACCAACCTTTTTTGAAATAGCTGTATACAAATTACTTAAGCTGTAATATTGTGTTAGGTATACAACCACGATAAAACAAAGTTTCTAGCAAATACTTGCCATATTGTGATAATTTTCCGTCATTTTCATGTTGTTCTTCGCATCATCCATGTTGAGGACAATCCTCAACAATCCGTGTTTCCGTGTTAATTCCGTGTGTCCGTGTCCGTTATGTTCCATTCCGTTATGTGTTCATTATCGTCGCGTGTATCAAGATCTGATGCCGCTCGTGCTATTTTGCTAATATTTGTGAATCTATTCAGTGCTACATCCAAAATGTTCGACATATACGTAGCTCATCAATGTGGTAAGTGTCGTTTGTGTATTTGAGTTGAGTTTGACGTGTGTAATTTAATGTTTTGATCTCGCCCGTATCATATATTTCAGGGATTTACAAAACATTTAGAGATTAAGGTGATTTATGTCAAATCCTAGTGAGCGTACGTATGAGAGATAGGAAATTAAACGAAGTGCAAATCAAGGAGTTTCATGGGCAGTTCCTTGTGTGGATAAAGCGAACATACAATATCCATAAGATTATTTACCCACACAGATCACATAAAATCCCCTTTTTGATCGAGGTTAAAAGGAGTGATATAGAGTTCCAGCGAAGAGGTAGCCGTGAAAGTCCAGACGATTAAAATCGTAAAACTCGATCAACTAACGGCCGTCATAAAATATTTTCAAGATTTTATTATTTTGAAAACACTCGTGACGTCACATCAACGCTGTCAACGCTGTCTCAGCCATTTGCCTAGAGACGCCCCCTCCCTCCTGATGCCATCTTTTAGAGTGGATGTACCGCGAACAGCGTGTGGGTTTGTATGTTTGAGCGTAGAGATGATTAGAGAGTTTTATGTTACAGGTCCGATGTCCTCCTCCTTTCAACATCGTGGGGTCCTCGTGGAGAGAAGTTCATTATGTGTCAGGGCTTTTCGATGATACCTTAGGGTGAATCTAGAGTCGGCTTTCTTCCGACTAATAAGGGTACGTAGTAGATCTATTGTGTTAAATATTCAAAATTGATCCTATTTCAATAAAGTTTTTTTAAGCCTGTCTTTTTTTTTTTTTTTTTTTTTTTTAACGCAGGAGCAAATTTAATTCACACCGTTTCCCCCCCGAAAAAATTTGCTCTACTATATAATATTTATACTTTAATATTTATACTTTAATAAATATTAAAAAAAAAAAAAAAAAAAAAAAAACGACTAATGACAAAGTCAAACTTGACGGATAAAAAATGAAATCGGAAGAATACTGTAAAAATCGAAATTTAAGCCCACACTTGTAGCCCAAAAATATTACAAATTTCTGATTTTGAGCATCAAATTTAAATGCTTAGCAATTATTGAATCATTTTCTATAGGTCTGTGAAAAACGCGGACGATTATTTGAATTTTCAGTAAAATGTGGCTTCTTTTTGTCAGCTTTTCGTGTTTGGATTGTTCGCGCGGATTGTTTACCACAAAAATTAATGAACTCCCATGCAATCTGACGGCTAAATGAAGTCGATACCCCCATTTTTTTGCTAACTTTACTTCTATTATGATGTTTTTTCATCGTGAAAAATCTGACGATGGGATGTTTTGCCAATAAACGTACTTTTAAAGTCAGTACCGTACGTTTCCCACTCATGTGAAAACCGCTTTATTAAAAAATAGTTACCAGTATAAGAGTTTATATAGCATCTCTGATTAATAGACCTTTACGACATAAACATGAAAACGAGGACTAAGGGCCTAGATTTCATTTAAAATAAATTAAAAGACGGCGATTATGACCGACAATGAAGTCAAAGTTTCTCTACAAGATATCCCTGGGTCAAAACTTTCAGATTCTCAAACAGTCTATGGAAAGTTTGATATGGTACTGCAGCGGGCTTAATAATGTCGTATTAAGCCAGTAAAGCTGTGTTTATAATCTTAATCTGAAGAAAAGTGCATGGAAATATTTCTATCACAGTACAGCTGTACGGAATTTGTGAGATGAAAAGACATTCCTAGACAACTTTGCCTCTATTTTTGATTCTGTCGGCCCTTAGGCCTCGTTTTCATGCTTACGTCGTAAAGGTCTATCCTGAACAAAGCCTGAGAAGTAAAGTTATTATGAACAAAAAGTCTCTCGTGTATTTGATCTCCCCTGTGTATAGAAGTGTTTGCGCTCTAAAAAGCTGTACCGCCCTAAAAAGTTGTTTCGCCCGTGTGGTGAGATGATGGATTAAGAATTTTAAAAATTGTAAATATATTCTTTTGGGCATACAGTTTAATAATAAACAGAATGACGAGACTAGTACTATACTATGCTAGTTTACTCGCTAGTTTCCATTAGAATGACGAGACGTTGAGTTAGCATTTTTGATTTTTTTGATTTTTCGAATTCGCCGAATACCTCTGTGTTTCCTGATTACAGACTCATTTCTACAGGGTTAGTCTCATTTCAGTGTCAAAAATTCATAAGTAACAAAGATAGATCGAAGAATGCACGACTTTAACAATACAAACACTTTGAAATTCCACGGACCTTCACCAAAACGCGTGAATAGTCTACACAAAAACCAGGCTAAATACTTGTATAACGGAGAGCTCGAAACTGGAGTATTACCAAACATCGCAAATCAAAATTTAATGCTAATTCAATTTCTTGTCATTCTGTTTATTTTTGAGACGGTTATTAGGCGCAGGCCAGTGATTCAATCTACATGAATCACTGACTTGTAGGTTCGCCGTTTGACTAACTATGTGAGATATTTTTACAGCTATTGAATTGTTCGATCTGAGCCAAGTGTAAAATGTCAGCCGTATTGAAATGAGAAAATATTATATACGTGCTAATTATCTATCTGGATATATTTCTGGATTATAGAATAAAAAATCTAAGTGGAAGGAAGGATGAACAGATAAAAGAATTACAGAAAATTAGAATAACAACAAGAAGAAAATTCCCTTCCTTCAAGTAACCGATGGGAAATTAAGAATGTCTGATTCGGTAGAGTGAGTAAAAAAAGAAATGAATGGGAAAATAGTGTAATGATATGAAAGGGAAAGAAGAAGAAAGAAAGAAGAAAAGGAAAGAAGCTAAGAGAAAGTGACTTATCTTATTTATAGATATGATATGCGGGAAAAAAGAAAAGAAATGGAATGGTGAAGAAATTCATGCAAAAGCAAAACGTGGAAAGAGTTAAGGGACAGGGGTTTTCCTGCTTTATCTTTGCATTTTCATATTTTTTAATTAGCTAAAATCTCTCACTGATTGATATCACTAAAGGCCCACTTGGATGGAAATCGGTGAAAATTGGAAACTGATTATTTCTATATGAAAATGAATATAGCTAAATATCCAGCTACTCTCCGCCAAAAATCTACATTTTAAGCTCATCATCACAGAAAAATTTTCGTTTAAAACCTAAAAGAACAATTGGGATTAGTAATTGACGTCATTTACTCATATTATTATTATTATTATTATTATTATTATTATTATTATTATTATTATTATTATTATTATTATTATTATTATTAAAAAACTTGACAATTTCTATCCCTCTCTTTTGGATGTGAAGAAAATTTTACTTCATGGTGTTTATTGGGATCGTATAGATAGTTTTAGCTAAGTTTCAAGTTAGTTTCAATTTTCATTGATTTTCATCCAGGTGCCCATTCAGGCAGGCAGACTTTGCTTTTATCACTGCCTTTGATGATGATAAGTTATTCGGAATTTATCCAAGATAAAGTCATGTCAAAATAGTCCTTAGTGTAAGATGACGTTCTAGCTAATTATCATGTTACGATTGAAGCATTGTCGTCGTTTCTCTCCCATTTTTGCATTTTTTCATCAATTTTATATGAAATAATACCCTTAGAGCATTTTAATGTTTCTGTGACGAGCGCCCAGGATCTAAAAATGTGTTTTGTTCAAACCAGCGCCATAGTAATTCATAAACAAAGTGTTTCGTTTTGGCTTCTGCCAATCAAATTTAGAACTGCTTGGATGAGACTGAGTGTTCCTCGTCTGGAAGACTGCACGGTACTGATTTACAACACCTACATGGTAGGTATCAAGTGACATTGTCTTTGTATCTCATCCAATCATAACACATAATTACGCATATATTTGCAAATGTCGACATGAAACCATTGTTTCATGATCATCCAAGCGAATTCGGGAATAGGTCTTTGGGCTCTGCGCATTAAATTTACAACCGCCTGCGTAAGAGCGGCTCTCGTATGAGTGAAAATCGCACGGTACTGATTTAAAGCACGTAAACGGTACGGAATACAGTAACACTGAAAATGGCTTTCTATTGTTTGTGAATTCATTGTCCAATCACAATGCTTAGTCGAAGTTACTGTTACAGTACGGTACGAATTTGCCCTTTCATTTATCAAAATGACGGCTGGCGGCTAAAAAAAAAACCTGCAGGAGGTTTTTGAGGTCGCGAACACATTAAAAACGTTTTAAGGAATTAGGAATCATGTGTGATGGGCGTTATAATTAGTTGACGCCCTCACAATGAAATCTATACGGCGTGTACATTTCATTATGAAATGTATTTTGATAAATTTCATGGCACTTATTGGCAAGGTATTTTTATTTTCACTGACGATATGGAAATGCTTTGGCATTGTTACCCCTTGAGTACGTGAGGATCACTGATACTATAACTGTTAAAATCTTTTTTTTTTTTTTTTTTTTTTTTGAATGAGCCATGTGCTTCAGTACTATATTCATTACCCTCTTCGTTCATAGATAAATAAATTCATGATACCCGCGGATTGAAGAGGAGTGAGTCTCTAAATCGACGCGTGGGTCTCTGTTTTCTTTTCGATGGCAGTATAGATACCAAAAGAAGATAAAGAGACAAACTGACTGAGCGGGTGCGGATTTAGGGGGATGCAGGAAGGTGCATACCCCTGAGGTGAGCTATTTACACTTAATTGTTGGGGATTCGAGTCAAAATCATGAATGATGCACCCCCTCAATAACCCTGGCGATGCAGCCCACCCCTGAAATCCCGGATCCGCAACTGCTGACTGATAGACAAACAAAATGTCGACAGACAGACAGATAAACAAAAGAAGAAAAATAAATGAAGCATTCTTATCCCAAGAAATTAATCTGCATTCTGATTTGATAGGAAGCTACAAGATGATCTAAATCACGTGTTACTCTTCGAACGCCCAGAGCCAACCGAAAAATATTTCACGACTTATCACAATTACAAACAATTGATCTTCATCCCCCAAAAAATAGAAATGGAAAATCACAGGCGGCACATGATTATCCAAGAACATTTCACAGACGACTTCAGCTTATTCGTTTTGAATAATCATCAGGAACGATTTCATTTTGATTGGTTGATTGGTTAATTAAGAAATGACGTCACGTTATCATTTGCGCGATCGTAAAAAAATAAAATAAAATAAAACTGAAGAGTTTACTTTGAACAAACGGCTGGCGAAAACTGCAACAAAAAATGTGTTAATTGAAAATTGGTCCTACATAAAGGAAGGTAATATGTATGTCTATCTTTAAATTTAGTTTTTCAATTTGTCCGATGATTTCAGGTCAGAAAATCTTGTATACTGTCATGCTTTCTTTTCTTAAAATTATATGTAAATCTCTGAGCCAAGTAAACGTTTATACAAGGCCAGCATTCTGAACTAAGCAATTTTGTATCTATTTATGTATGAATTTCTTCCCTGGATTTTTGCTTAATTTGTTCTGTTATTAATCGGGGGAAAAAAGGCTTTGTAATACAATGTTTATGATCTGTGCTCAACCCTCTTTGATATTATCATTATTATTATTATTAATATTATTTGAAATCATAGAATTTTCCGTAATCACCTATAAAGTCGTCGAGCATCTGCATTAAAAAAATAGCTCAAACATAAAACCTATGCAAAAAGCCTTAAAAAAGGAACACTGTGGAAGTGTACTTTATTTAAGGCTTTCCGCTCAGCTGCTTAAGTCACAACATCCAGCTTTCGAAATACCATTACAGAGATTAGGAATTAAGCAACATTTGAATGCTTTAACACAAATGCTTGCGAAATTAGAGCGATTGAAAATCAAAATGAGTTGAAACAAGCCAAGGCCCGATAAGCCTCGTTTTCATGTTTTTTGTCCGTTTTAAATGGTTATAACTCTGCAAGCATTTATCATGATTCTTTGAAACTGTGCAAAATTACTAATTCACTTACATGAAGACAAAATGTTTTCTCAATAGACCTTTCCCGAATTCGCTTGGACGATCACAAGACAATGGTTTCAAGTCGAAGTTGGCCTATAAACAAAAGAATCAAATTCATTTTCGACTTGAAACCATTGTTTTGTGATCATCCAAGCGAATTCGAGAAAGGTCTATTCACTGAGCTTTTGGTTATGCAGATTGGCGGTGACCGTTATTATTGATCAATAGCAATTTGTTTCATCTATGTTTTTTGAAATTCTCAAAAAGACTCCCCCTACCCTTTTTTATTTCCTGACTGCCATTTAAATTTTTTATTCTTAATGAACAGCAATTAAAAAGATTGACTAGGTTTTATCAATTTATGATATCTTAAGATCTCATTTCCTTAGACACAATTTTTATACTCCCTGTTTAAAATTTACGATGGCTGACACTTTGATAAAGCCTAAAAATTTAAGATTTCATAGAAACTGGCGGACGATTATTATGAAAACATAGAACGCGAATAGAAAACAGCAACAGAAAGCAAATACATCGATAAATAAAGCAATGATTAAGGATTATTCACATACAGTCAATTCAAAAACAACAACAACAACAAAAACGCATCTAGCTCACGCGACTGGACCGAAAAAGTGTATGGATAGAAATCAGTGAAATTGTTTTAATATCTGATTAGATTAAAGTATCCCTGGTACTGTACGGGTTTACGGTCAGATATTATTCAGCCACATAAATTTACTGTAATATAACGACGCTAAAGCCCATGTTAGGCTCCCTTTCCCCCCTACTGTACTAATATGGCCAGATTCAAATCAAATTATAATTTAGTTAAAAAGATTTGGTTTAAAAAGCGAAAGATCAGACGGAAAACACAAAACAACTGCGCCAAGGATATCAAGTAAAAAAATAATAATCATTTTTTTAAAGGCGTGAATTAGTTTTCCTATATAATTTTCCTATGGTCGATCCTGCTGCTCATCTGTAAAAACACTTCCTTATATCTGCATAGGAGCAGTAGGATTGACCGTAGGGAAAATATATAAGAAAAGTAATTTGCGTGTTTTAAAAGGTGTTTTAGTTGTTTTTGCTTGATTCCTGTTTTCTAGTGTTAGTCATCTCCCTACGTCGAATGTTGAAGAAAAATAATAAAATACGATTTGTTTGGACTTTATTTTCTTTTAACACCTTTCGGAAAGTGGGCTCCCCATGATTTAAGTATTGGCAAACTTTGGGAAAACAATTACGGAAGTCATGGAAAGAAGGAAGAAAATATGGCAGATGATGACTTTTTCGCTGTCTATTTTCAATTGACTTTAGAACTGGTTTCTCTCTTCAGAACAGTTTCGATCTTACCGTCATCTTAATGGTAATACAAATTAGGATTTGTGGAAAAAAATTCAACATCAATCCCGAGAGAAAAAAGAAAGTATAAAGAGGTTGGTAATATGTTTCCCCATCCATTTTCTCGTATGAGTGCGTTCGTGATACGGTAATTAATTACTCGGGCTTCCGTAGGAACCCGAGTCTGCCCGAGTCTAAAAATGCAGGCCGTTCTTCGTCGTGGTATTTGGTCGCCAAAATGGGGGTCATGGTCCCAGGCGTTCCTAGTTGAGTCGGTAGGGACTGGGGATGAGAATCAT
>WUAP02152065.1:0-10804 GCA_015163945.2 Stichodactyla helianthus
ATTGTAAAGCGCCTTTGATTATATCCACATAGAAAAGACGCTATATAAATCATAAATCATTCATTCATTCAAATGGGATAATCAGTGACATTTCTTGTCCAGGCCAAAAGCAAGAAGCTGATGACCAAAATGAATGCTGTATTGTTTATATGCGCACGGTGTGACTTACGTTGACACAACACAAATCAGACTTATTTTTGAACTGAATGTGATTTGTAAACACTTGTGTGAAAATGTTCATGGTCTATAATTTGTTTTAAATATGGAAATTATAGACCATGAACCATGAAAATTATTTATTTAAATAAATAATAAGACAATCCAGCATTCATTTTGGTCATCAGCTTCTTGTTTGTTACTTTCAGCCAGGACAACAATTTTTTGAATGTGGTTAACTGTGAGTATGGATATAGCAAACACCAAGCAGGTGTGATGGCTGGGATTGCATTAAAATTCCAAAGGACTGTTATCAATCATGTTTTTGTTTTTACTCTCAGTGGATGATGGGAATTTTCTAAAAGTGAAGAAGATGACCCAAGAAGAATTTGCAGAAAGAAGAAAGCAAATGATGCAAGGGGTATGTATAGAGCAGTCCTCACATGAGTGGGAAAATTACACTATTGACTTAGAGCACATGCAGTTTTAATATTGCTACAAATTTGCTGTAATTTCTCACTCGGACGAAATCTGCTCCAAGATTTGTGATTTGTAGTCATTATACATAGCACACAATGCTGCATGCAGTATCATTCCCGCTGAGTCTAATCTATTCATTTTTGCCATTGTGCAACTTGCAACAGGGTTCGCAGTACTCCTGGAATTCCTGGAAAACTCCTTGAATTTCGAAAATTTCTTCCAGGGCGCTGAAAAACTCCTGGAAAATTTTAATTTTGACATTAACTCCAGGAAAACTCCTTGAATTTTCTATTAGTATTAGGTTAAATATTAGAAAAATAAAAATTGTTGAATTGTCTGACATGAAATTTCAAAGTTAAGAGTCCTGGAATTTCTATATTTATACCCTGGAAAACTCCTGGAAATCACCTGGAATTTTATAATCTTCTAGTAATGTGAACCCTGTTGCAAATTGAATGTTAGTAAATTTAAGAATAAGTTTAGTAATATCCTGTGGTTTGGTCATTTCAGAAATTGCCGAGTTCAAGGAGTTGTGCATCTCATTGACAAGATAAGATAGGGATATCATAAATCCACTATAAATTAATGACTCATAAAGCATAAATTATTCTATCATTAAGTGTACAGACAGAAAGATTTTGCTTCTAATTATCTCTGTCTTATATTGAAGAAAATAATTAAAAAATTTTTTCACCAGAGTAATATATTAATATATGCATCAAAATATTTTCAGATTTCAAATTGTGTTTTAATAAAGAATTTTAGCATTGAAACTATAAAAAAAATTGTATTACTTGGAAAAAAGACTCCAAATATATTTTGTAAATACTTAGACAAAATATCTGTAATTTAATGTATGCTTTAACTTAAAGGCATTACTTATGTAAACCATTTTAATTATAATAACAAGATGTTAGCAATATGTTCAGAGAAAATGTAAAGTTCAATATAATTTTAAAAGTATATTTAAATTTTGTCTTTTAGATTGTAGAAAGCTCAGATACATTCAATGTACTTGTAAGGACAATGTGTATAGCCTGATTAGATGTCTATGTAAAGATAATAATGCTCTTTTCACTGTCAGATAACAGATTTATCCAATATCATATAACATATAATATTTATTTATTAATAAAACTTATTCCAGTTGTGTGTTAGGATCTCATCACTCTTCCAGGACAGTCTGTTTTAATTTAAGACTTGAATTGTTTCTTCATTTTCCTGTTCTGATGCCTTTCACATTTTGCTGTAAGCTTTTGACTTAGTTATTAATTCTCCATGTCCAGTAACTTGGTGACCAAATTATCAATTTCATCCAGATCCTCAGGGGGGCCATTTTGTCCACAGAATGTTTCAAAATCCTGGGTTGGAAGAATGAGAGAGATAAAATTCTCAAGAAATCATTTCATTTCTTTTTTTCAGGAGGCCTATGTTGAAATTTTCTATAATAGTTCTTGAAATAGAAAACCAATGTGAGCAATCAATTCTTAACACCATTTCATCATCATCATCACTATCACCCAAACCATCCTCACCATCACCATCACCATTGCACCATCACCATTGCACCACCACCACCACCATAATAACCATCACCAGTATCATCATCATTATTACCACCATCATCATCATCAACCACATTGATCACTATCATCATCATCACCATACTCATCAACTACAAATCACTGTTATCATTGCCAATCATCATCATGGTTTTCAACTCCATAATTAACAGTGCTAGACTTTAACATCCAGATTTCTATTGAGAAATAAAAAATAGCTGAGTGTGGTTTAGTTATGGAAGTACCTTGTTGATTTTCTGTATGATGACTGCATGGTGCTTCCAGCAATGATGCAAATATGCTACTGTCATCTCAAACACTGTAGCCTTGTCTGCATTAATCTCACACATTGGTATCATTCTTCTCAACTGATGCCAACACCTGGCAATGCGTTCCCTATGATACAAGAACAAGACAGTCAGGATCCAGGAAATGTGTTGGAAATTCATGTGCTCTGGGAATTTAGATTTCCATACCTTCTTTTTCTTTCTTTTGCCAAATGTAATTCTTTTCTTTCTTCCAATGTATTTGGAGTCCATTCTTGTTTTTCTTCATTGAATGTGCCAGATGGCCTGCCTCTTTTGGATCTGATAAAAAAATAATTAATTATCTAGATGTAAATCATGCTTGCTTAATAGAAAAACATTACATTCTTTCACTGAATCAGAGATGTTATGCTTGTAATCATTACTGACAGAAAAATCAGTGGTCGCTTAGATGGTTTTCCAATTAACCAGAATATCAGTTATTATTTAATAATTCATTTTACTGGAGTTTATAACAACCAATTCAGTTTTCAAATAACCAAAACCTTTGAAGAGGCCTAGAGAGTGCGCACAAGCAGTTTTGATTTTAAGGTCTGTGAATATTTTGTACCTACCACAAAATTATTTTAGGACCCCACTGACAATCATGGCAAAGCATAATACTTCTGCATTCTTGTTAGAAATAAATTCTCACCTTTTGGGCTTTTCTTCATCTTTTTTCTTATCACATTCCTCACGACTCATTTTACCAAGTCCTTCAGAACTTTTTTTACTCTCTCTTTTCCCAGATTCTTCACTTTCATGTTCATTTTGGACTTTCTTTGGGATTGACTGAGGTCTAACTCCCAGCAAAGCAGAATCCAAGAGTTGTCTAGCACCAGATAGAGTTATTTTAGGAACCAGTTCATCAGCCAGCATCTCTGGTAAACTACTGTTGATTGCCCGTTCAGCATTTTGTAATGCAATTTGCATTTGATTAATATTTGATGGATTAACTGGGGGAGTTGTTGGCTTGACTGATTCAGCTGCATTTCCTTGTGGTGTTGGGTAAAAATCTCTCAATTTAGTAAACTGATCTGCTGATTCATTGTGGACAGCAATGGTATTGGCTGATTTTTCACTTCTAGGGTTTTGTTGAATTTCCTCTTGGATGCTTGTGAGAGCTTGAGACATCTCTGCTGCAGCTGTAAGTAGCTGCATGTTGTTGCTTGCAACTTGTGGTGAGTGATGATACTCAGGTGTGCAACCAGCTATAAGAAATAAGGTGTGGCAAATGACTACTATTTTCATCTTAGTATCTGATAGTGTGCTTTTAGTTTGCTGTGTTGTGAGAAACATGATAACTGGGTTTTTTTTACAATAGGTTCATTTTTAGTATTTAACCACAGGCCTTTTCTAAGCTAGTGAACATGGTGCATTGTGGTCTAGCTTCAGCACAGGCATATTCTATTGTACATCATGCCTTATGTGGTGTTGTTTGTACTAAAGCTAGACCACAGTGCAGCTTGTTTGTTATCTCAGAAAAAGACCTATGTGCACATATGATAAATCTTGAACTCATTCCTCCTCTACTGGACCCATTGGAACCTTAAAAGATTCTTTGTTTGGGGCTCATCCATATTAACATATCTTCTCAAGTGTTACCAAGAAACAAAAGAAATAATACCCAAGGGAATGACATGATCTGATGGGGAAAACGTGCTCAAAGGGTCCATTCTAGAGATAACCAAGTTTTTCTTCCCAAAAATCATTGAAAATAAGAGTTAGACCTATACTAGCATAAAGAGAACTCTACTTTTTTTAACAAAAACCTGAAGTTACTCTATAACTCAGTGAAATAGTCTCTTATTTATGCAGTTACCAGATATATATTGGTTGTATTGAGGGTTCTGTGATGGTATCCATCTCTGGTCATTAGTGTGAGTAATAATAGATAGTGATGGGGTGAGGGAGGGGTTGAACAATGCTGCATGATGTGCTGCTGTTGAGCTATCCAGGTTGATAAACATGTTTCCATTCTCTTGGTTGCTGTGCATGTTAAATGTAGACCATTCTGCATTTGATTCTAAGCTCATAAGAGAAAAAATAATTGAAAAGGAATGAATGGGGAAATGGGAAATGCAAATGAGACAGGCATGCTTCAGATACTATAGTTCTACTTCAATTTGATCCCATCCTCTAGTAATGTTTTTTTTTTTTTTTTTCATTATTTTTCATGCTACGCTTTTATAGGCTCTAAGATCAGTAGCTGCAAAACTAATGTGTAATTTTCCCCACTGGATTAAGGAAACAATTTTATATACAGTCATGTAAGTGATTCTTTCCTAACTTGTCCTTGTACCATACCTACTATTGAAGTACTTTAATCTGTTTGTCTTACCTGTAGGTGGGAAGTTATTTGCAGTGCACCTCCTTGCAGACATTGGTATCTTGTTCTCTAACTTTTGCCTTTTGGGGGTACTTGATTCTCCCTTTTTAGATTTGGGAGTTACTGAAGGCCAATTGTAATGAAAAGAATTACTTGGTTCTAATATTATGTATGGTTGTTTAAGAAATATCTTAGCTGGAAATTCTTTTCCACTTGTAATTCAGCTAAAAAGCCAGACTTTCTCAGAGCCTGTATGATAATTTTCTTACCTGAGTTTTTCCTCAGTTCTCCTGGCACATGCTCCAAGATATATCAATATATAGCTAATTAAGTTAACCATCAAATCTTCATCTTATTACCTGCGAATTGCAGTGGTTCATCTATGAGCCTTTTTACAGCTTTGATTAGGTCACTATCCATTGATGAGCATCTAAACAGTATATCATCAATATACTGGTCTTTTACCAAGTTCTTTACATCCTCTAAATAATGCAAGCCAAAAGTAGATTATTATATTAATTAGCTAGGTTTCCTGTGGTAGCATATTCCAGATGGTATAAATCATGGTAATTATTTCTGTCTTACCTGATAGGGGTCCTTGTGCAATGTAGATGACTGGAGTTTGCTCATTAGGAGCTGCTTTAACTCTGAAGATGTTTTGAATGGATAGTTATTTATGTGACACAGCTAGTAATCCTGCCATTGTGCAAGATCTATAGCCACTACTGACTGCTACTGCTGCAACAACACTGTTACCCCAAAAACAACTACTGTCAACACCACTAACACTGCTCCTCATAATCATCACCATCATCACTATCATCATCAACGTCAACATCATTTACAACCACAATATCACTATAACCATAATCAAGGTCATCACCATCACCCTCATCCTCATCATCACCATCGACATCAAGTTTCTAATATTATATTTCACAAAGAGATTTACTTCAAGTTGGTGATGAAATCCTGGTTTTCATCCTTTTCCTCCAACAAGATCATTCCAAACACTTCATTCTTACAAATGCTCTTTGCTTGCTGTATTTCTGAACACTTAGTGACTTTAACACCTATTTCGGTCAGATCTGCTAAAGCTTGAGTGGACAGACTGGTCCTTGAGATGTGAAGGCATGTAATCCTCTTTTGAAGCTTCTCTTTCTATTTAAGACCAGAAGTCTGTTATTTTTACGACATGAAAAGCTACAGATTGCAGAGCTATTTATCTACTCTAAAAATAACCAATCAATTAGCTTAGCACAATCTAGATTTTTACGTTTTAAAATTTCTCTCGCGTGTGATGCTAACGATAAGATCGTTTAAAAATGTAATGGGAAGTGGGGAGCTTTTGTACGACTGTATCGTATAATTTATCCGATTCAGATTCAGAGAAATAAACAAACTCAGGCACAACTGAAAGAAAAATTAAATAAAAAGATAGATAGATAAATAAATAAATAAATATAGATGGGTTAAAAGCTTATACGTAAGTTCTTCAGTCTCAGAGCGCAGTTGCTCGTGCAAATTTTACCAAAATCCTCGCGCATTAGCTAGCGAAAATATCGAACTTTAGATCAAGTAGAAAACTTACAGTCACTTCAGAGATGACGTTATTTTTGTTAAATTTTGACGTCTGGTTAAACAGGTTCTAAACTATTACTAATGAGCGCTTTATGGGACTGTGAACATCTACGTTTAATCAATTTTTGCCTCAAGAAAGGAGAAGAGAATTCTAAGCTAACCTTTCTTGGTGTTGTCGTCTTAATCGCAGCGATTTCCACCTCTTTTTTCGGATTTTCTTCAGGCATTTCGATTCTAAAAAATAAGATCTTGGCCTGTGTTTGCTAGCGTTGTCTTTTCTGTTAAAAATACCGAGCAAAACACAACAAAAATGATCAAAACGACTTTTGTTTTCAAATCTAAGTGACGCCATATGAATGATGTGTTTACAAAATTAAATGGCGAAGAGCCGTTTGTCCCGCGTGAATCCCGAGGGAAGCGTGACGTAATGTAAAAATGGCGTAGACTCCGTGCCTTTTCATTTATTACTTGGGCTTGTGGTAGACCGATTCTAGGTTTCGGTTTTCTATCTATCTATCAGTCTATCTTCGACCCCAGTCGACTTCCGTACGTTTTTCCTAGACCTTATAACTGGTCTGCAGTTTCCCAGTCTGCAGTTTCTGGTCTGCGTTTTTGTACCTGTCGGTCTGGATATATGCCATGAACCACCTTAGTATTTCTTTATGCATAAGAAAAGATAACCTCTTTTCATTTGTCATTCACAAATTCCTAACAAAGCTAAGAGTAGTTTTACTAAACCAGTGAAATAGTTAGCAGTGTAATAGATGTCAGTAGAAACCAAATCTATTTTTTATGTCACTGACTATTAAGTCTATTCCTTCTATTAATTGGAACTTTTAATTAAAGATCTAAAGGTGAATCCTTTGTAATTTGTCTGAACTTTATAATACTTAGCTGTCATACAGTTTTCAATTTTCAGTATACTCAAAAATGAATTTAAACTCAAGTGCATTTATGGTCGTATGTTTTTGAAATGGTTTCTTTAAAAGAGCAAAGATCAATCACAATAATAGTCATCTCAGATCAATTTATCTAATTATTCAACAAAGTAAGTGACATGCGCTCTAAAGCCTGGTCCTCACTGGCAACATAAGCATAAACTCGCATTAACATAAGCAACATATACATGCAGACACAATTCAAGGTGTGAGAAAAGGCAAATGCTGCTAATGAGTCATACTACTGAAACAGGTGGACAATGAATATAATATCCCAAACAGCTGATTTTAGTCACATATTGTCACAATTTTACACAAAAAAGTTAGACACTTGCTCACATTCACAAGCCTTGGGAAGGGGACCACTCTCAAAATCAACCTGAGTGCAAGGCTAAGATGGAAAAACAAAGGAAATATGTAAGATTTCACTGAGAAAAAGTGTGATTTCTTTTGTGTTTCATGTTAGCCTCGCACTCAATTTGGTTTTGAGAGTAATCCATTGATTGTCATTACAAATGCCAGGAGCAAGAAGTGGAAATCAACTATTCTAAGACATTTGAAAGAATCCAAAAGCTATGTCTCTGTCTGAAAACATTAATTATTGATAATTTTTAAATGTAAACCTTTAAATGATTTTCTGTAAAAAAAAGGATATTTCTTCAATGTCAGTGTTTTGATCATGTCACAGGAAGTGTGAGCATGTTCATCTAACTGTTAATGCCAAGTGTGAAACCACATGATTAAAATCAACTGTTACATTTATATTCACAGACTATGTTTCTGGTATTACCCAACTGAGTCTGTTGCTTATGATTTGCTTTTGCTTCTAGTGTCAGGACCAGGCTCAAATGAACACACAATAATAGATTTTTTTACAAAACAACTGACAGTGCAGACTCAGAGGTTTTGGCAGTGGGTATTGGAAGTTTAAAATTTTCCCCTATCATGGCAGGTGTTCAGTCAAACTTCCTGCCCATGGGATAGCCTGCCCACAGGCTCTCTGGGGGGAGGGGGAGAAGAGAGGGGAAATTTATCTAGTGCATTATGCAGAGTGACGGCACTTTGCCATGAAATGGTTATAGTGGTCTAATTAACAATTAGACCTCGAGGGAGAATGGGCAATTTGAATCGTAGTCCATGAGGCCGAGAGAGCTAATTTTTTTTCGTATAAACCTACTAATTGGTCAAATAAATGGATGTAAACAATTTTAAATTGAGTTAAAATTATATATTTTTTCCTCAAAAACCAGCATTTTCACTACCAGTAGTAGGCTATCACGAATAGACCTCTAGTAGAGTAGCCAATCATAATGCAGGATTGGTGATAGACTGTTAGTAGGTTTATACTAATATAAGATATACTGATGTTTAATATAAGATATACTGATGTTTAATACACTTGTATTTGGTGTCTGTTACCGACTTTCTACGGTCTACAAAATGCATTTTACATCAATTTTCTTTGTGTTGTTCAATACTGTTTTCTCCCCCTCTGAGATGAAATTGGGCAATTTGTATACGAAATCAAATGATCTTGAAGGCAAGTCCAATTTGAGAACTTTCAAACCATCACAAGTAACTATTAATGAATTGTACAAGATTGTTTGATTATTTATTTATAATACACTCAACAAAATTACTCGATTCTAGATAAGTATCTGTAGAATGCTAGTATGCATGGTGGTGGATTAGCTAATATGTGTAAAAAACATTGAAATAGAAAAGGAGATTGCAACTTTTTATTTGTATTGAGAATATTTTTTTCACCAATAATTAATTGACCTATATCATTATGATGTCACAGCTTGTTTATGAGGGGGACAGAATCGTCCAGAACAATAGAACTTTGAACAAAATTCACTCTGCTAAGATAAGTTTACTCTCAAATTGTCTGGTTCCCAAATATAATATTTACTGATGTGTAATACACAATATTTTCTGTATTTGGCGGCTGTTCCTGCTTTTCTACGGTCTACAAAACGCATTTCATATCGATTTTCATTGTGTTGTTAGTGTTTTGTCCCCCTCCCAAGACCATGATCCTTAGCGTTTAAACAATAGATTGTTTTGATGTGACGTCATAGTGATATACTCTAGAGAGTACAATTAACGATTTAATTGTACTCCTTTCGTCCAATCAGAATTGAGTAATTTTGTTGATTCTATTATAGAGTTATTAACTTTTAGAAGCGTTGTGAACTACCATGTTTTTCGCGAATATTTGGTTGCTTTTCGCTCCGTAATTGCAGAGCAAGTTTCGATGGTGCATCACTTGGAATGGCATACGGACCACTTGTCAGTTCATTGTACAGACTGTCATCGTCTTCTTTACCAGTCAATACCACATTCCGTAGCTCTGGTAACTCGTAAAATGGAAGATAAGCTTCGCCGTAAGGTATTCCTTGCCTTTTTCTTATATCTGCCGTCTCAAATACGGTTTCGTGTTCTTCCCAATGTTTGTCACACGCACAGCAAAGAAAGTTAGAAAAAAACTTTGAACATGGACATCGTTTCACCCGGCACCTCCTCATACCAGTAGGTGCATGCTCTTCGTGTGTATGTCTGCACTTGCACTTTGCTCGCCAAGTGGTTGGGTCATAGTTAATGCGACGTTGAAGCCAAAATTCTCCTACTTCCTCCGCCTTTGACGGTACAAATGCAAAAGCCTTACATTCACACTGCCCAATAGCACAAGAAACACGAAAACTGTCTCCGTCGTACTTTTGGTGTTCGCCGAGTAAATGGCCGCAAAAACATTTAGAAAATTTGCCAACACGTATGCAGTCATGTTTAAAGTCTGGACACCTCCAACCAATGTAAATGCCTGTTTTAATGGCTTCTAAGGCCGCTTCCCTTTCAGGATCAAAGAGTTTTTTCAGCCGTGGCGCAAAATCCTCTCCATGCATAGCGTATGCAACTGGTAAGAGTTCGGCCTTTTTAGCAGGTACAATAGGGCGACAAGTGTACCCCTTTGCAGCTAAATCAAGACCCGAACTAATATGAACAGTATCCATATGCGACTGGCCTCTAGATTTTGCCAAAACTTGTTTTCTTTCAGTTGCCTTTTGGTTGCTAAGGCGAACTGGTTGACCTGGTTTAATTTTCTTGTCGGCTCCCTTGGCGAGCCTTCCTTCGAGTCGAAATTCTACGATGCTTGGCTCTTCTTTCTTCAATTTTGAAGAAGTTTTTGTGCTTATACTAAGATCTTTCTCGAATCTACCTTCGAGATCTGAAGATTTGCTTTGTTTACCGTGAGATGCCGCCATCTTGAAACGAGTAAAACCGGGGGAGCCGGGGACTATCGAGGGCTATCTATATAGTCAATGTCAAAAGTGTGTAAGCCTGCGCTGCTCGGCGGTCTGCGATGTTCCCCTGCAAACCAAACCAATGTAATCCCATACCACACCTGATGAAGGCTAGTATGGCTAGCCGAAATATTGTAGCTATAAAACT
>WUAP02152076.1:0-10802 GCA_015163945.2 Stichodactyla helianthus
ACCTCAAACAAAGAATCGTATTCCCAAGAGGTCTGAATTGGGAAAACATTACGCCCAAGCGAATTAGGTCTATTGGATGGCGCGCGTTTTCGTTTGTTATGACTGGCTCGAAGTGAAAACCATTTAAATGTCAGGTAACCGATGGTTCCCAATCAAACAGAATTCGTTCCTATATCCATTTGGTAGAATATAGAAAAGTAACACTGTACAGGTTCAACATCAGCATATGTACTAAAGAATCCACCGGCAAAAACGCATCGTATCTCTGCCCCCAAACTTAAAATCAAACATACAACTTTCTTTCTATACTGCATAGCCGCGGCTTGGACAAGTTAAGTAAGTTCCGAAGAAAAGCTAAGAGGAGCGAAACAAATGTGACATGAGCATTAATAGAAGCAGCAAAGTGTATCTCTAAAGAGAATAAAGCTTTTTACTTTGGAAATACTGTTTTCCCATTTCAGACCACGTGTCATCATCATCGTGGAGATAAGATTCTTTGTTTGAGGCTCATTCATATTAATGTATCTTCTCAAGCGTTTCCGAGAAAAAAGAAATAAAACCTAAGGGAATGACACGTGATCTGAAACGGGAAAACATTAAACTCAAGGTAAAGAGGTCTATTCAACCGCTTTAAGCACTCAAAGAATGTTTTTGTTTATTTTTTGCTATATTGCAAACGTGTGCCTTCAGGGATGCAGTAAAAAACTTGGATGCTTTCCTGGTGAAGATAAATGCTCAGTGGATTCAAGTAGCAAGTTTCCCAGGTGAAATGATATAATTGATGTTGCCCATATACATCTGTTATGTAGTCACCTTCACCAAGCATTGTATCTCCTGAGAAAATACCGACAACAAATACAGGAAGATGAGTCTTCTTGCCACTTTCTCTGATTACTCTGGGGAAAAAAAGATGAAACAAAAGTAAGATAAAGATTAAAGATATCCAAACTGCAAGAAGTGGACAGAAAAACAGAATAAGACAAACCACAGCATTAATAACAGTAGCAGCAACAACAACAGCAGCAACATGAACTAAGGAACAGCTGAGGTTTTTAACTGGCTCAATGTTAGGATTACGGCTAAAACTGTCCATGCCTGTCATACACATGCCTCTTCAAATCATTGATAATGAATCTTAGAGGACACGAGATCAAAATAAAGTGTTTTTGTGTCCTCATGTATTAACAGAGAATTTCAGAATCTTAATACTCCCAAACACTGACCTTGCTTCAGGTCTTTGTTTCCCCTCTGCTAACAGAATATCTTTTAAAAGATTTTCTGGATCTTTAAATTTGAGCAGATTTATCAATTCTTCTCCTTGAAGTTGGGCAATTATAAAATCTTGAATAAACTTGTTTGCATCATGTGAACCCTGCAACACACACAGTACAGATATATTTTGTATTTCATTAATAGCACCCATCTTCAGTGCAATAATGGACCAGTACAATATGGTGAAGAATACATAAGATTATTTAAAACTGGGCCCATTTCAAAGTTTGACATCCAAACTTGGCCTTAGTTAAAAATGAATTATACAGATGATTTTAAATTAACATGATAAAGTTGTTTATTTAGAGAAGATTTTTCCATTAGGATATGTACATGTAAGGCCTCCTTTATCTTCAATTTGAAAGCTAGTGTTAGCATTATCTGGGACCTCAAAACATCCACTGGAGCACACTGCCCTGCACAAATGAGAATTTTGTTTGTAAATATGAGAGGCCTTGTCCAATGTTATTATAAAGGAAGTAACCCTATAAAAATTATCTATTACTTTAACATCTTTAAGAACAGCATAAAGTTAGAGTACCTTGTCACTATAGATGGCAGCAATCAGAGCATAGAATGCATCAGATATGATATCTTCCTTGGTGTAGTTCAGATGCTTTTCTTGGTGAAGTGTGTCGAGATCAAACTACAGTCATCATGATATAAGACAAATTCAGTGCACAGATGGATGTAAAAAAAATTGATTGTTTCAATGAAACTGAAAAACTAGGGAAAGTTCAACTCCAGTGAGCTACACATGTCCATGAAACAAATTATTCATTATTCATGAAAAATAGCAAATATTGAAAAGGGAAAAAAGATGTTAATAATACAACACTTTAGTCTGCATTTCACTGTTTCTGGTTGTTACTTGTTGGGGATGGTGGAAGAGTGTGATGGACAAAGAAAAAAAGTTACAGTAGGTTTATATACATTTTAAATCAGTAGGCAGATGCATGTAGGGGGATTAGTGGACTTTTCATACTCTACCTCTGTTCTGATAAGTTCAGGTAATGCTGTTAGTTGAGCTATTCGTACAATGGTTTCTCTGCTTGTCAGGAAGTTAAGTAGACATCTTAAAAATAAAACAGTGTGAAGTTCAAATTATGTGAAATTGAAATTTGAAGTTGAGCTTCTATCATAACAGATATTAGTCCATTTTAATGCACTGTAAACACTGTTTGATTACGGATTAAGAAAAATTCCTTTAGTAGTCCACTAGCCTGTTACTAGTAACAATTGCCTTGGGGCTAGTAAAACTTGAGAACCACCAGCCAATGGGTTATCTATATTGGCTAGTAACTTCTCAGCTACACCAGCCCAAGGGCCAGTAATAAAAAGGTAAGATTGAGCACTGATCAACAAAGGACCAACAAATACCACTTAAACTAATCAGGACAATCATATATGTTGAAGTTCAATTTGATCAACCAGTTGAATTTGACCATAGGTCAAATCACACTAGTCCAATTTGACCACAGGTCAAATCAAACTAGTTTAATTTTTTTTTTTAGTAAGGGAACAAAAAAATCCTTTTTACCCTCACTTCCCCTGACTCCCTGTCGACTTACCCCCTAATCTCTTTCTCCTTACCCTCCCCTCTTTCTCTCTATCTAATCTGGCTTTCTTTGTATCTGACTTACTATTATCTAATTAACTTTTTTTTTTAATTTAATTTTTTTCTTACGTGACCAGGATTTGAACCCCTGACCTCTCACTTCCTAATGTAAGACCTTAACCACTTGACCATCAAAGATTGCAATGTCAGTTTCGGATTGGATTTTTATTTTATTTATGAATTTAAATATATTACGTCATCATTAGTAATTAAAATTCAAGCATGCGCACAAAAGTAAAAATACGGACGTCTTGCTTGCTTGATATTCACCCTAAATCTAACCCCAAGGTACTATAAATATATAGCCTTTCCTGATCCCTGGTGCAAATCCTACACAGGATCCTGTCTAGGAATAGGATCCTGAGAATGATCCTGAGTAGGATCCTGAATAAGATCCTGACTAGAAATAGGATCTTACATAGGAGTTAATTCCTATCTAAGATCCTAAATAGAAATACATGTAGGATCCTAAGCAAGATCCTGTACAATATCCTAGATAAGATCCTGAAATGGGAAACAATTAGGATCCTAAGTAGGATCCTGTATAAGATCTTGAATATGACATCAAGATCCTGCAAAAAATCCTGAATAGGATCCTGGATAAGATCCTAACTGAATGCCAACAAGATCCCAGGCAGGATCTTGTAGGATCTTGAATAGGATCCTGTAGGATATGATAGGATTCTGTAGGATCTTGAATAGGAACCTGTAGGATCTTAGACAGGATATTGGGCAAGATCCTGTTTCAAGATCCTATAGGATCCTGTAAGATCTTGAACAGGATCCTATAGGATCCTATTGGATCCTGTTCAAGATCCTACAGAATCCTATAGGATCTTGAAACAGGATCTTACACAGGATCCTGCCCAAGATCCTATCTAGGATCCTATTTAGGATCCTGGCCAAGATTTACACCAGGGATATATTCACCCTAAACCTAACCCCAAGATACTTTTGGTCAAATTGAAATAGTTTGATTTGACCTGTGGTCAAATTGGACTAGTGTGATTTGACCTATGGTCAAATTCAACTGGTCAGTCAATTGAACTTCAATACGTACATGAAAAAATTGATTTAAGATTCAACTTAAGGTTAGTCAGAATAGAATGTACTGTGTCACAAAAGTCAAAATCCATGCTATTGATATTGCCATGACTTGGAAACTGTCAGAGTGTGCAGAGAATGTTTAAGGACCTTGGATTTCAGCCACATATTTTACCTGATTCCTTCTGCATTCATTGATGGATACTTGAAACAAAGAAACTCTGTGATGTGATGTGTAGTTAAATTATAACCTGGAAATAAGAAAACTAAGCCAGATAAATAAAGGATAAAATATCAAAATGAGAGTGCCTATAGATTTATTAACTGATAGTCAAATTAAATTATTTTTTTGTATGTATTGTTGTCTTGAATGATAATTTATAACACTGTTCAGGAAATAAGCATTTTTCCTGGCTGCAGAGTCTCCTTTTCTTTTTCTTTTGCCAATTGTTGATTCAAGGAAAGAAAAAGAAAAGAGCACTCTGCTAGCAGGGAATAAACATTTTGCCACTTAATGCCCTAACACAATGAATTGAGAACAGAGAGACTTGAGCTGGACTATAATATTGAGAAAAGCAATTACAGATACAATGATAGTATATAACAACTGACCCTTCAAAAAAGTTGCATACATGTACATGCCACATGGCTAGCACAATTTGGAGTGAAAATATTAATTACAGTAACTCTATATACACTGTGCATATCATGACTCCCTTTCCCAGAGAGGAAGAAAATTCATGTGCAACGAAATTTCGATCTTTTTGAAGCTAATCTTTACATTTTGTACACGTATGCATTCTGGTTTACCTGAGCTACAACAACATAGACCATACCTAATATAGACAGTTTGGAGTTATCTTGATCAGCAAGTTGTGGATCTTCATGTTGGTAAGACTCGTGTATAAGTGCTACTCTGAGTATATTATCATCAATAGACTGAAGGGACAATCTGCTCTTGAATGCAAATAACTCCTTGTCATAGTTTATGTTAATAAATTCCCTCTTGTCAAAAACCCTACATGAAAACACAAAACCAATAAGAAGCAAAACACATGCAAACAAAAAAACAGATGATAGTGTGCATGAATCCCAGGAGTTCCAGTCACTCTCTTATTTTAGAGACTGGTCAGAAAGTAAAGGCAGCTGGGCCAAAAATATTCAATTATAGAAAGACCAAAAAGTGGTTGCCCACCCCTTGTTTTAAGCCCAATATAGTATGATCCACCCCTACGTAATGCTGAAAAAATGATAAGCCAGTTGCAATGAGTGACCTATTTTTCATGACCCACCCCTTATTTGAGGCTCAATAAAAAGTATTCCTATTTAAATTCAATCATTACAGCCACGATTTCTTATTGTCCCCATTTGCTGAACAAAAAAGTTAAAAACAATGGCTAAACTTATAAATAAACCCTTATAATGGTGCCTATATACTGCATGTATAGTAGGTATTGTAAAGTATGTACAACCCCATAATTTTTGTTGTATAAAATGTTTTTAGAAAGTGATATATGGCGCACTGTGTGTATAGGGTTCGACAAATATATAGAAATAAAATAAAAGAAAGAAGGAATTAAGAGGGGGAGGGGTGGATCATACAATTTCTGTACTGTCTACTGCAGTAAGCTACTAGTACAGGTACACTAGCTTGGTCTAAGTTTTCATACTTTGGCTTTATTCCTTCTCTCTTCCGTTGTCTGGCCCTCTCATTCCTTTCCCTTCTCCTGGTATCCCTGTTACTACCACGATAAAACCTGCACGAAGCACCTAAAACAAATAGATTAACAAGTTGATAAGAACATTAAGATCACAAGAGCGCGTCTAATCTCACTCAAATATTTCAATCATGCTTTATCTAAATATATAGAGCTAGACACAGTGCATGCCATACCTGAAAGTGTAACTGCGTTATTTTCAATAACATTTGTAGATCTAGTACTCCATAATGCACACGATCGCTGCAGTGAACTTAAACAACGAAAAACTCTTGAAGGAGCCGCCATATTGGATTCTGATCTCCCAGGGGCACCCGCTGATCGTAATAACCGCGGGCGGGTATCAGTACTAGTACCCAGGAACACTTGGCTTTGACGCCATTTTAAAAATTTTAGCCAAAAATTTTGTCATTTTGTTGAAAAATCTTTGAAAAATATTAATAGAAAGAGGTGGATATATCTGTGAAATATGTGGCTTACGAGAATTTTACTTGCACGTCGATCTACACCTGGGAGAATGTTTGCAGGGTGAGTTAAAACATTTGTTTTGACTTGAATAATTTTCATCTGCAAAGACTAGCATAACTTACTCAGTAGCTTAAAGTTACACATTAGGCAGATAAAGTAAAAACCCTCATCAAAGAAACAAAACTGCAGAATAAGAACCTCCAGGCTGAAATTTGGCAAAATAAGCACCGAATATATAAGAACCTATTCAGCCTAACAAATAAAACAGGTTCTTATGTGGCTGGTCATCAAGGAATATTAGAAGCAGATATATAGCTTATAGCTAATGGGTGCAAATGTTATGTTCAATTGTGTAATGAATTCCCAAGGGGGGGGGGTGCTGGCAAGATTCATACAGCCCCTAACCCTAAACATCATGACCCTCCCCCACTAAAGACAGTCATTCCCTCTTTCTGTGCATATCATTATTGTGATCCCATCATGAAGTTTTGATGCCCACCCCCTCATTCTTGCTAGCCCCCCCCTGGCATAAATAATGAATGCTCCCTTATCTCAAATTTTAGTGAACTAACATCGGATCAGTAACTTTTTTTTTCTCCTATAAGTAAGAACCTGTTAACCTATTCAGCCTGATTTCTCTCAAGACAACAAATTTATAAGAACTCTTTCAGCCATGCTTAAAAATTAGGGGTTCTTTATGCAGGTTTTCACTGCATTAAATGTTCAGGGGGAGAGTATATATAGCTTATGTTATTGTGCCACAGTACTTAGTTTTCACGCCTCCTCAGCTGGTAATACACATAGTTACAGTACACAGGGTACATGTACATGAGCTAAATTAAAGGGGAACCCCCAGGATTTCCAACTTTTCCTTACTCATTTTTAAAACACCTCCCAGTCTTCTACATATATCTGAATTATCAAGATTTCCATCCACCTTATGATGTATCCAGAGTGTCAAATTTATTTCAATCATTGCCCCACAGGCAACCCACTCTAAGAAAACAAAAGCACAGATGTGTATTTGATTCTGTCTTGTCTTGTGCCATTTTTGTAGTTGTTGACATTTTCTCCCTTGCCCCTCATGCTTGAGTGGCAATCATTTTTAACTTGCATATATTAGGCAGCTTCATGGTCTTCCTGTTGGAAAAGCTAAATGTCATCCAACATTTGGGGTTTGGCTGTAATTGTATAAAAGGTTATATTTTTCTAAATGATTCTTTCTATTTTAGAAAGAACAGGCTGATAAGGAAGGTTACTTCAACACAGAGAAGGAACACAAGAGACAGAGAAGAAATAATTTCTAGAGTAGAGTCATTACTAAGGATTCCATATCTGACCCTAGTAAGTATAACAGAACAATTATTTTCTTTTATTTTGATATTTTCCTGTAGTAGGCTTTTCTCCTAATCACATCACTTGAAAGCAGACTTGGTATTCTGGCAGTTGTGGTAATTTATTATTAATATTGTTATGAGGAGGAGGAGGTCAAGATGCCAATGCTGATGCTGCTGCTGATCATGATGATGTGGAGGAGGAGGAGGAGGAAGATGATGATAATGATGTGGAGGAGGAGGAAGATGATGATGATGATGATGTGGAGGAGGAGGAAGATGATGATGATGATGATGTGGAGGAAGATGATGATGATGATGTGGAGGAGGAGGAAGATGATGATGATGATGTGGAGGAAGAGGAAGATGATGATGATGATGTGGAGGAGGAGGAGGAGGAAGATGATGATGATGATGATGTGGAGGAGGAGGAGGAAGATGATGATGATAATGATGTGGAGGAGGAGGAAGATGATGATGATGATGATGTGGAGGAGGAGGATGATGATGATAATGTGGAGGAGGAGGAAGATGATGATGATGATGTGGAGGAGGAGGAGCAGGAGCATGACAATGATGATGATGATAATGGGTCGGCAGTGGCATTTTCACGGAGTAGCTCTTCATCCACTGAATCCAATTGGAATTTAGGATGATGATTTTTGTGGAGGAAGGAAAACTGGAAAACCCAGAGTAAGACCCTCAAAGCACAGGAGAGAACCAGCAAACAACTCTACTCACATTTGATAGCCAACCACAGCAGTGAGAAGCAAGTGCTCTTACCCTGTCCATTTATGTGACATTACTTTTTTTGTTTCATGCTCTATCTTTTGTGAAACATTTTGTGAATCAAAACTCTTTTGTTAACAACCCAATGGAAAATGATAGTCATATTATTTGCTTGACAGGAAGAAGAACATGGTCATACCACAGAGAGAAAAAGAGCCGAAAGACAAGAGTTTCTACTTAACAGAAGGCGAGCCTTGGGACCCAATATCTATGCTGTACCATCAAAATCCTTAACAAATAAATCAAAGGCAATTCTAAGTCATTTAAATGTAACAAGATGATGAATAGATTCGACAAATAAAGTATGGAAATATAAGTATGGAAAACAAAAACTATTTTACTTTACCCTGAAATTAAAATCTTTTGAATCATTTTTTGTTTAGTATCCAACCATAAACTGTCACAAGACTCTGGTTCTGGTCTGTCCTACCTGGTTCGATATTATAATGCTAATCAAGGTTGGTTTATAGTAATATTTCCACAGAATAGCTACTTTTAGTACTGGAACAGCAATAGGGTAGATCAACGCTGCTTAAGCCAAGATAACGTACCGATTCAGTTTGTCAGTAAAGCAGGTTGTGGAGTGTAGTCAGCCTTCAAGTAGAAGGTACACTGTCTGGCTGCTGTCTTGGCAGATTCTGTGGCATGCGGGAGGTACCATCTGGAATATTGTTGAAAAGGTCTCAGGGGCGGATCCAGGGGTGGTGAAGTAGGTGGCTAGCTGACTGCCTTTTGGAATGGCAAAATATACTAGAGTGATAAAATACGGCTTCTTTTGTAAAAATTGGCACGTTTTTGTTTGATTCTATATTGAACAGTGATAGCATTCTAGCATGTGTGCCATGTAGTATTTTTTCGTTTAAATGGCATGTAACATTCTAAGGTGCTGAATTAACTTAGGGAACTAGTATTTTTAGGAGCCACCCCACCCCCCTTTTAAAATCCTGGATCTGCCCCTGGGTCTGTGGGGTAGTCTACGAAAAGAAACAGGACAACTTATTTTCTTTGCTATAGCATCAATATGTTTTTCCCAATACAGGAATTGGTCAATTTCAACACCGAGAACTTTACTATGAAAAACTTGCTTCAGTGGATTTTGACCAATTCGTATGTCCGGTTGGGCATTAAGAGTTCGGATATTGTAATGTGAACAAATTAGAAGAAATTCTGTTTTTGCAACATTTAGACTTAATTTGTTTGCCAACAACCAGTTTTTCACATTCTCCAAGTCTCTTTTCACAGCCACCTCAACAAGCTCAATCGATTCACCTGCTACTGTTAGATTAGTGTTATCAGCAAAAAGGCGAGGTATGGCTTGCGTTAGACACTCAGGTAAATCGTTTATATATAAGAGAAAGAAGAGGGGGCCGAGGATAGAGCGCTGGGGAATTCCGCAGCCAATGAGTCTCTCAGTAGACGATACTCCATTCAGCTGGCATATTTGCTTTCTACCAGATAGATAGGATTTGATTAATTTCAAGCATTTCCAGTTATACCATAGATTTCCATTTTACGTAATAAAACTTCATGATTAACCGTGTCGAATGCCTTTTTTAAGTCAAGAAAAACTACCAAATTAAACAACTTACGGTCTATATTGATGTACCAGCTATTAGTACAGTCCCAGCAAAGCTGAGGCTGCAGAATCCATTTTATGGGCTAACTGGGGACCAATATTGACAAAATAATTATTAAAAGCATCAGCGACCTCCTTAAGAGAATTTATATTATAATTATTGACTTTCAGTTCATTGACCACAGTGCTATTGCGAGATCTACCGAGAAGGCTATTAATCGTTTTCCAAGCCTTCTTGGGATTTTCCTTTTCAAGAGAAATTTTATCTCGAGCGGTAGTAGTTAGTTTTAGCCTGCCGCATAGCAATATTAACCTTATTGCGAAGGGACTTATACTCATTCCAGTATTCGTCCTTCTTAGCTATAATTGTTTGCAATACGGATTCTCTAACCGTTTCCCATTCATACGAAAAGATCTCCAACAAAATCTCATACAAGAATGTATTAAGGAGGCTTGAAATGGTTTTTGAAATGGCATAAACTAACAAAAATGGCCTGAAAAAATTTATCTGGGTAATGTATGGCAGAGTGTAGACTCAAAAGACCAAAGACAATAAAGTAAAGATTAGAATGAAATTGAAAATATGACGTAAGACGTTATGAGAACGATAGATCACTCAAATGTACGCAAAATTTTTCATTAAAAAAATCATAACTTAAGAACGGCACGGTAAAAATCGTTTAAAATAGGCTTATTTTAACTTCATGATCCAATCTTTGATTTGAAAGAAAAAGAAAATTTTTTTTTGTAAGAGGAAATTCTTTAAAATCAATGAAGTTTATTTTAGGATGTTCTCTCTTACAGAATTTTTAATTTTTTTTTTTATTGTGCTGCCAGGAAAATGAGCTATTCCTTCAAGATTTCCATACCAAATCATGAAGGATAACAAAGAACTTATGAAATAATAAGTCTGCATTAAGATTTTCAGATGATGGCGTTTCCTTACCGTCAAAAACAAGGAGTTTTGAACCTGGTCTGAGTGA
>WUAP02152087.1:0-10802 GCA_015163945.2 Stichodactyla helianthus
GTATCTACCCATAATTCTTGTCGGTCTCAGCTTTCTAGGTTTTAAAGTGACAAACTTAATTGAAATAAGTATATATACAATTTAAGTTATAAAATTACAAGAGATCACGCTTAAAATTAAGGAGAGAGAGAGAGAGCTCATGTACGACTCGATTTCGTGGAATAATTGTTAAATATAATAAATAAATGTTTTTAACAAATAATTTAATGTGTTTGTAATTATCATAAACGAAAATGCAATGCTGATTTAAGCCTGGTTCTCACTAGCGACGCAAGCATAAGCGCAAGCAACATAGGCAGACTCAGTAGGACTAGATGGTCAGGATCAATAACAGCAGATTTCCTCTTCTTCTTAGGGTTTTTCCCAAAGATTCGAAGATAAAAAATAAAGATTTCTGAATTCACCAAGTAGCTATCGCTGGTCACCCATCCGAGTACTAACCCAGCCCTACGGCCTTGATTCAATGTCTTAAAAGCACAGCGCATTTAACCACTCGTCTATCGCTTTCAAACAATTAGCATATCAATGCATGCGAAAACAATGCACCACAAAGACTAGGTTATTTTTCTCTTTCAAATCGATGTGAACCGTGGTTAGAGCAAGGGGTTGGTCGATTATGGTCTGGGGGCCGGCCAGCCTCTCCCCTGATGCTTCGGCAAAGATTCTCTCACCCCTAAGATGACGGAACGACACTTAATCGCCGGTCAAGCTCGGAAATCCATACTACGCCTCAGCTTTCAAGGGAATGTCTCGGGTGTATGGTTAGTGTGTTCATAGTACTTTTGAGTTAATTACCGTGGCAGACCCGGGTTCGAATCCCGAACGGGTCACATTTTCAGTTTTTAATTTTTCCTTTTTCATTCCTTTTCTCTGCTCTCTTTTTTTCTTTTTTCTTTTTTCTTCTTTCTTTTCTTTCTTTCTTTCTTTCTTTCTTTCTTTTTTTTTGGCAGGCTTTTTGCCTGAAGTTTTTGCTCCTCTGCACAGTAGCCATTTCCTCAACTGAACCACATTACACTGTTCTATTGATTCTCTAGGAATTTTTTCTCCTGAAATGTCTTAATTTGGTGAAGACGTCATTTTTTTTCGTTTCGTCCCAAGCAATCCATAGATTCTATGCGAACTCGACTGCAACCAAGTCCTCTGCTCTAGATATTCGAAAAAAGACGATGGCGAGTGTTTAGACCAGTCGAGAATTCTCCCAAACGTGCCGAGATTTTCATAAGCGTTTGGAAACACAGAAGAAGTATTTCATTTTTTTATAAGATAATTACAGATTCTATAATGTTGAAAGGCAAATGAAACACGGCTATTTAGCCAATCAGAGCGCGCCTCGAGCGCGCGTAGCATCTAAATTAATTTATGTTTTTCTCTCTAGTGAGCTATCACTAATAAATCTGTAGGAATGTGATAATCTGCTAGTGTGTTTATACTAGTAACAAGAACTATTCACGTCACTGCGTAAAAAAATTTGAGCTATTATAAGTGATACTATTTATATTAGCGACCTAGGATTTAAATTTGACGACGGGGCGATCTAGGACGGCTACCGGAAGCTCATTTCTAGAATCCAGCATGTACTTAACTCGTGTATTTCGAGCAGTTCTTCCTGTATGCCATTGTGGGCAAGTCAGTACTTCACCAGAACAGTTCATTCGGGAAGCCAGTGAAATAAAACCTAAATCACAGCACATGCTAAATTCCAGAGTTTCACTTCAGGTAGCCGTCCTAGATCGCCCCGTCGTCAAATCTTAAGGTCGCTATTGAAAGTGACGTCTCGTGGCCTGTCGTTACGTGTTGCACCGCTTTCTTTGTCAACGTCAGCGGAAACAAGTGTTGCAAAACCCCGACAAAAAACCGAAACACGATAAAGTTTAAAACCACAGAAGACAAGGACAAAGCTTCAAGACACTTCAGGCTGTCGTTTACAGCAAGTAAGTCAGAAAATCATTTTAGCAGCTATAATAGAGATCAACTTTTTCTCCAGTGACCTCTGAAAGTCAAACTTCTAAGAGTTCAGCAGGAAGCCAAACACAACGAACCTTTTGATAAAATTCATGAACTAGTCAGTTGAATTAAAACAATAGAAAATCCTGCAGTTAGCTTTAACTCAATATTCTTCATTAATTTCGTAGTTTCTAATACTTCTTAGGAAGCGAACATAGGATTTTGGCTAACAACGAAATTTTCAGGAAGCCTGAGCATATTTCGATAAGTTACTCATTTCAAGTAGCTAGGAAAGGAGAAAGCAGTGACTATGACGATGCTTCGCTAATACTGCTGATGATGATGCTGGGGGTGCTGATGATGATGCTGGGGGTGCTGATGATGATGCTGGGGTGCTGATGATGATGCTGGAGATGGTGATGATGATGCTGGGGTGCTGATGATGATGCTGCGCTAATACTGCTGATGATGATGCTGGGGGTGCTGATGATGATGCTGGGGGTGCTGATGATGATGGTGCTGATGATGATGATGATGCTGGGGGTGCTGATGATGCTGCTGGGGGTGCTGATGATGATGCTGGGGGTGCTTATGATGATGGTGCTGCTGCTGCTGCTGATGATGATGATGATGCTGGGGGTGCTGATGATGATGCTGGGGGTGCTGATGATGATGCTGGGGGTGCTGATGACGATGCTGGGGTGCTGATGATGATGCTGGGGGTGCTGATGATGATGCTGGGGGTGCTGATGATGATGCTGGGGGTGCTGATGATGATGCTGGGGTGCTGATGATGATGGTGATGTTACAATGACGATGATGGTGATGCTGGTGTTGGTGGTTGTGTCTGTGGTGATGATAATGATGTCGACGGGAGTGATGATGATGATAAAGATGACGATGACGGATAATGGTGTTAATGATGATGATGATGATGATGATGAGATGATGAGGATGATGATGAGATGATGATGATGATGATGATGATGATGAAATATTTCATCTACTTCTTTTAAAATCGTGCAAAACATTTTTCTCGCATCAGACTAAACGCCCCTGATAACCAGAAAGATCTACATAGCCGAGAGCGTGAAATCCTTAACACAAAATGCAAGACGATACAACGAACAATGGAGCCAAACAAACACCTCGACCCAACTTGAACAATCCTCCACAAGGCTATGCAACTGAGATTAGTAATGCACGCGAGCAAACAGCAGGACAAGATGACATGCCTGTACAAGATGATAAACAGATTGATCGAACAGCTAGAAACGTCGATAAACTTGAACAAAGCTATGAAACTGATCCAGACACTGAAGCTGGACAAACTACGCCTTTACTAGGCAATACATCTAGACGAAAGGGACTTGCGAACAATTACACAGCTTTACCACGTATACGTTCAACTTCTTCTATAAGATCTAGTCCAGTCTGTTGTACTGCAGATGATTGTTTCAAGATTTCCTGTTTATGTATTTTAGCTTGTATCGAAGGCATAGTTCGTGGCCTATTCAACTAGTGTGGTTGTGACGTATTTCCTGTTAAGAGATCTTTAATTTATTATTGTGACTAAGGAGAAGGTGTCTTTGTAATTATATACATGTAGATGTGTAATAAGCCGTTAGGCGTTCACGTGGCTTAGGGAGGGTTGTCAAGACAACCCTCCCTAAGCACCTGACAAATTTATGCATAGCATTGTATTGTATTATATCCACATAAAAATAGATTAACAATACAATACAATTGAGAACGACGCAACACAATAGAATAGAATACAATGCTATGCATAAATTTGTCGGAGTATTGGACAAGTACGGGCTTAGGGGTGCTTTCCGTTTAAACCAATCCATCCGGTTGGAAATTCGTTTGCTAAAAACAACAATAAATGGTACGCGCGTCTTCCAACCAAAAAGAGCAGGAAAACACAAATGGTACACGCGTCTACCGGAAGAACCGAAAAGAGCGGGAAAACACAAATGGTACACGCGTCTTCCGAAAGAACTGGAAAGAGCGGGAAAAGTGGATTACCTCGATCGGTAGACCGAGTTGTCCGAAACTTTCCAATCGGAATGACTGATACCATTTGTTTTTCCAACCGGAATTTCCGGTTTCTCCGATAAATGGAAAGCACCCCTCAGCCCCTCAGCTGATAATGATCATGGATAGTGGTCGACTGCCACAGGACGCCCAGATTCATTCTTAGAGCACAAGAATGTACAGGAAATATAAAAGAATGAAACCGTGTAATAAAGCTCGACACTTAATACACTAAAGGCGCGATTACACAGTGCAATTTTCTCTGCAACTTGTCTCGTAACGGCGTTGCGACACAAGTTGCACGGAGCATTGCTGTGCACCGTGTAACATACGGCCCAATTTTAAAAATGTTGCGAGACAAGTTGCAGCAATCGTTGCGAAAAGTAGACATCGTTTCTACTTTTGGCAATGATTGCATCACCGTTGCACCGTGTAAACGCTCGTGGAACTTGTGTCGCAACGCCGTTGCGAGACAAGTTGCAGAGAAAATTGCACCGTGAAATTGCGCCTTAAAAGGTTAAATACATCGACAGATTAAGACACCAGGTCACTTCACACTGACTTAGGAAATCCTCATCAGCCTTGTCAAATAATTAAGATTTTATAATATCAAATTCATTCATATTGAAATACGACTTCGTGAAATCTTTCACAATCGATTGATTTTGTTTCCTCTTCTGTAGCTTAAACTAAACACGATTTTCTGGCTTTGACGTCTTGATAAACATGCTACAAGCCACAAAACTATGCATTGTGTCACTTCTCCTTCAAGGACAATGTGACTCGAGACACGTTCAGACTCGAGGCAGTTCCTGTATTTTTGTTTGCTTCATCGTTTCAGCGGAAATAATACACTTGCGAAATCTTCTTTTTAAAACACTTCAGATGTAGTTTAGTTTTAGCACCGCTGTAGTTTCAAGCTGAAAGAAGCTTAGCGCCTTTGTCTTGAGAAGGTAAGTCTGAGAAAATTAATTTTTTGTCACTGAAAAATTTCAACTTTTGAAGGCGTTGATGACCTGTGAACGATCAATCAGGAATAAACCATTGTGAGTGACCTTTCCCACCAAAACAATTCCTTAAAAAAATTGTACCCTGTCCTCTTATCACTGCCATGAAATTGATAGTACTGCGATTCTCAAAATTCTACGAACTCTGTAGTTGCGAGCTGCCCATTGGAATTTTGTTTTTCACTGCCTCTAGAGAAAAACATAAAAGCTAACGACTGATTATTTTTGATTGATTGACGGCAGCGAAAAACCAATTTCACAATGGTGCCAATGGTTCCAAATTGTTCAATGATCTAAGTAATGAATTAAAGAGCTGCAAATCTTTAATACAATTGAAAAGTAAGATTTTTAGTTATTTCAATTATAAACTATTTTAAATTGATGAACTTCTTTTTTTAGGAATATTTTATAGATAATTTTTTAATGGAGTATTTTTCTTTTTTATACTTCCATTTATTTTAAGTTTATATTTTTTATTTATATTTTCTTATCTTAGATTTTTTGTTGTGACATGGCCCTTATTGATAGCAGTACTTTGTACTGATTAGGTTACCCTGGGTAAATAATATTGTATTATTATCATTAATACAACTACCCGTTGAAATGCCTGAGTTCGCAGAATAACGAGAACCGCAGTAATTTATTTAATTACGATAACGTAGAGAGTATTAATACTTGTTTCAAGATGTAACATTTTTTGCATTAGAGAACGCATCCAACAGAGTAAAATAAAAGAGACAAAATGCAAAATCCCGAGACCCATACATTGAATAACCAGACACCTCAACAGGACTATACACTCGGACAGACATCTCAACAAGGCTATGCACCTGGACAGACACCTCAACAAGGCTACACACCGGCATCTGCAAGTCCTTCCGATGACTTTACCCATGTCTACCAGACTGGAAACTTTGGGAAGCACTTTGGAAAAGTCAACATAAGCAGAGGTAGGAGATGGACCATTGCTCACGCCATTCTCTCGCTGTTCATGTTCATCTTCACCATTGCTGCAACAGTCAAGATGAAGCACTACCTCCCATATGCCATCAAGAATCCTCTTCTAGTCGTCTCCTGGATTTCGGCAGTATGTGACATTCTCTCTTCTGTAGCTGCACTGTACTTTATGTGGTGTTTGTCAACCCTTAAGCATCCTTTAACAACGTTAATGGTGATGAGAGTCTTTGCAGCTTCCAGTATGTGTATTAACATGTTTTTCTTCATGATTGGAATACTTTCTTCTATCATGAAGAAAAAGGATTTTGTAGGCCTCACTGATAAAGAAGTTAGTCTCCTAAAAGCAATTTATGCTGTTATTACGATACTAATGGTCGTGAAGATATTCTCATCCACATCCTTTGTGTTTCATTGGTGGAAATGCTGTCCTTCCTTTCCGACTGCTTGCTCGTGTTTTGCACCCTATTGTATTTTTGAAGAAGGAGAAGAGCTTGCTCCAGGAGTTCCTAACTCCTCAGGAGTTCAAAGCATAATGGCTGTTGGGACTTTGGCAGCTGCCGTTGGGCAAGAAATGAATCGAAGGTAGATTTTTCTTGAAAGGCTACAGGACATGTACAGAGGCTGTTACAGAACTAACAAAAAATTTCTAGGACTACACTTTGGCATACCTCAGAACATGTAAGCTAAGTTATCTTATCATTCTCCTACAACTCAAATTAATTCAAAACTTGGTTTGTTGATTCAAACAGCAGCAAGAAGTTTGCATAGTGTGAAGCCTGCCACTATTGCTTCAAAGCAATGATATTTCAGCCATATGGCTGTTGCTGAAACTGAACTTATGCAAGAATTTGCAGGAGCCTGCAGAAAAAGTAAAAAGTTCTCTGTATGTAGCCTACTCGTTGAACAAACACTTTGTTTGGATGCAATGCAGGCTATCTGTGTGCAGTCTGCCTGTGAAAATGCAGTGGCAACCTTCTGTTGGAACATTAAACTTCAAAGCTCCCCCCCTATTATAGTATGTTATTAGATGAATATGACTCAATGTGAGGAGAGATAGTGACAGCTAATTGATAGGCACAGCAAATATTATGTGTTGACAAAACCAAATACAGTAACAGGCCTGGGGGCCAAAATATATAAAAAGATATAATTGCTAAATTAGTTGACAGAAGCTCATAGAAATGAAACTATCTAAGAAAACCTCAGATGATAAACTTCCTTTTGCTTTGATATTTCTTTCCAGTTTTGTAACACAAATTTGCAAATTGTTGGCTCTCATTTTATCAATGCACTTCCTCGCTCCACTTTTCACTCCACTTGAGTTTTAATAAAAAATTCTATTGAAAACTTGAAAAAAAAATATTTTAGACAAAAATGGAAACACCAAATAATTGAAATGAAGTTTTATATGGTAGATTTAAGGCTTTCGCGTGACATATTCATAATTAAAATGGAAACTTTCTTCATCATTCTGATGAAGGCTACCACAGTTTCTTCTAATATCGTTCACACACATGAAATCCATAAAGTTTCCATTTTAATTATGAAGTTTTATATGATTTTTGTTAAATTTAAACAAACAATGAAAATGGCACAGCCTTGTCCATGGCTAGCAGGCAATCAGAAGGTTAGTAATTTGAGCCTATTTTTGTGATTTCCATATGCAAAAACTTGTTTTTTCTTAGTACTATGACAAATCTTCAAGTTACTGCAATTCAGTGTATTCATGGCAGACACAGAGATAGTATAGAGGTAGTGACTTGCTAGGAAGAGAGTTGTCATATTTTGTAATTTACGAAGTAATAGGCCCTTTGCAGGACCCCTGTCACGTGATGCGTTGCCACGTAGCAATGAGAACTGACTGGCAAGCGGATTCGCATGAGAATCGAAATAAAAAGCTTTGTATTTTTCGAAGTCAAAACAATCTTATGAATGGACAAAATCGCTCATAAATAGCAAGTCCACATCGCACGTGTTTCCATACAAAGCTTTGTATTTTGATTCTCGCGCGAATCCGCTTGCCAGTCAGTTCTCGTTGCTACGTGGCAATGCATCACATGACAGGGGTCCTGCAAAGGGCCTATTCAATGCACTTCATATGAGCATGAATATTCTTGTACAACTAATTTTATATATTGGTCCAGGTTAAATAAAAGTTAGTAATGTATATTTTTCATTGGATTAAAATAAAATAGAATAATTATAAAATACCTGCTATCGGGTAGGTTTGGATTGACATATTCTCTAAATCCTCCTCCTCTTTGCTTAACCTATAAGATATTTTGAAATCTATTTAGCTATGCTATACCATACTTTATCCCACACAATAGAAAATACAGCCAATCAGAATGCAGGAAAGGCATTGTATATTCGTTGGTATTCCACTCTTCCTTCCCATCATGCATTTGTATTTTCTATGGTGTGGGATAAAATAGTTATACAATGCTTTCTCATGGCATACCATGGAATATCCCACTTGTCACTTGTATTTTCTTTGTATACACCAAATTGAAAAAACATTGTCGGGTTCCAAAGGTTAAATCATAAAAGGTAAGACTGAAAGGGGTTATGGGTAAGTACTTTATCAGGCCCATATTATATGCATAGGATATTATTTATTGTCACAACTCTCGAACATTGCTTTGAATTCTCAAAGAAAGTAATATTTGAAAATTATAGCAATGCTCAAAGCATATTATGGGGATGAACTATTTACCCAGAATCCTCCTCAGTCTCACCTTAGATGATTTAACCTTTTGAACCTTTTTTCAATTTGGTATACACCAAATTGAAAAAACGTTGTGGGGTTCAAAAGGTTAAATCATTGAAGGTAAGACCAAAAGTGGTTATGGGTAAGTACTTTGTAAGGCCCATATTATATGCATAGGATATTGGTTATTGTTGCAACTCTCAAACATTGTTTCGAATTCTCAAAGAAAGTAATATTCGAGAATCATAGCAATGCTTAACGCATATTATGGGCCTTATGAACTATTTACCCAGAATCCTCCTCGATCTTACCTTCGATGATTTAACCTTTTGAACACGACAATTTTTTTTCCAATTTCGTGTATACACACTTGCCTAAAGGCTTATGTGTGCATGTAGAAAATACAAGTGAGGCATGGAATATTCTACAGTATGCCACTCAAAAAGCATTGTATAACTAGTATGTATCAGACTATACCATATACCACACCACACTAGATGATGTCATACCATGCTATGATATCATAACTCACACCCTAAAGAGTACTAAAGTGATGATGTCACAAAAATTAAATTTTGGCTTTAACAATTTTTGAATTCCATTTTTGATAGACAATCACAAAATATGTTAACACACCAAATTTGATAAGAATCAGTATGTAGCAGTAGAAAAGAATTAGTCCATTTGAATATATAATTTCCCCATACAAATCTCTGCATTTTTGGCTCAGTTCATTACTCAAATTTGGTGTGTTAACATCTTTTGTGATTGTCTATCAAAATTGGAATTCAAAAATTGTTAAAGCCAAAACTTATTTTTTGTGACGTCACACTTTAGTACTCTATTGTAAGGGAAGGGTGTGAAAGTGGTACAATAGCAGTCCAGAAGGGGCCTTTCCTGTTCTGGGGGTACACCTTAATACCCTCCCCCTAAATCCAGCACTCTTGTACTACACTAAAATATACCACACATACCATGCCACTCTACACTTTCCTGCATTCCACTATAGCAAGCCAAGTTAAAATGAAACGCACTGCCTTACTATAACAAACCGCAGAAACTTAAAAGAAAGCAGAATAGTGCAAACCACCGCAGACCAGAGCAATGATGGTCATCGGATGATGACCGAAATATTACTAGTAAAAGGTTTAAAAAATAGCTTCTCGTTTTCACATTTCTAATGCACTCTATGCTACTGGAACGGTATGCTATGAAAACGTTTTCAACTTAATTATTTGCCAGCCAAATTAAGCTAAAATGGCAGGTACAATAGATTCATAACAAAGCATCTTGGTTAACACACATCAAATATAGATATAGATATTAGCATCATAATGTCAATGTTTATCAACAAACATATCACATATAAACTTAGTTTAAATATTATCCTTACCCGTGTTTTTGAAGGTCTCATACTACGACTTTCTATCATACTCTCTTCCCATTGATTGGAGGTCAAAAACCCTTGTTTAATATCTGGCAAAAGTGACGACTTTCTTTGACTTTTCTGGTCGTCCTTTCCTAGTTTGCGACGACGTTTCTGGCTCTTTTTCTTACGGTGTACTGCATCGATCGATACTGCCTTGGTAGGACTTTGTAAAGACGGCAACATGAATAAACCAAAACACTCTAATCCTGTCGGAATTTGCCGACAAGAAGTAGTTTTGTTTTACAAAGAAATGTCATGTTCAACGTGGCCATTTTCACATGTCAAAATCCAATGTGGAAGAATTCGTTGATAAATCACACACTTTATGAAGCGATTGCTTTAGTGAGAGATCAAGGCATTTGATTATGTCCCATTGTTACTCATTAGACCATTATTAAACCTTTTCTTGGCCATTCTTTGTGGTGGTTATTAATTCATTTTCTTCTATTATATTGTTGCTAGGAACGCACCAAACTCCCAGGAGAATTCGACAGGCCGAGTAGCACTGGGACCCAATCTTTATGACGTCACTGATTGCAGTGATTTTTAAATTTGACCTGTTGCGTCCAAAATCGGGGTGTTACACAGTATCATGGTCTTAGAAACCAAGTTCTCCTCTTTACACTCGGTTAATAGAAAAGGAATGGTCAATGTTTAGCGTGCGTAAATCTAGTTCTGGATGCACGCGGATAGTTGGGAGAGCACGATGGTAGCG
>WUAP02152098.1:0-10801 GCA_015163945.2 Stichodactyla helianthus
CAAAGTCATGTATTTTTACAAAGAATGTATGGTGTAGGGCAAGCTGTTGCCCTACACCATACATTCTTTGTAAAAATTACTGGATTGCCCTCAAAATTTCCAACTTTACTAATTTTGGGGTGTTCTTTTTAAATATGATATTTTTAAGAACAGGGAGGCAATATTTAAAATGTCACGTAATACCTGCCAAGAGCCCGTTGCCAACTAACCTTGCGAACTTCGTAACGTACTTCAGAATTTCCCAACGAACTTCGCAACAAGCAAAGTTATGTGAAATTAATTGTAAAACCAACGCTCTGCCGTTGCCACACACCCCTTTAAGCTTCATTTGCATCGTTAATTATAGCACTTTGTTCTTTTGCTGCTATACTAGATTGTGAAGAGCTTCTGTTTGGCATATTATTGAGATATTACCGACTACTCGAATACGGAAGGTAAAAAGTGTTCAAAATGTAATTTAACCAAATTTATGTCCACAGATGCAGCGACAATTAATATCAAGAACATCAGTGCAACACTACAAGAAATGCTTCTCAGCTCATACTATTCTATTCATGGTATTGAGTATAACGTTGGTCGCATTCCAATAGCAAGTTGTGATTTTTCCACAAGGGAATATTCATATGATGATTTCCCTGGTGACTTCAGCTTGAAAAACTTCTCTCTTGCCAAGGAAGATCTGGAGTTTAAGATTCCCTTAATGAAGTTAGCGATGAAATTGAGCAGTCAACAAGATATTTTGTTCTTTGGAAGTCCTTGGTCAGCTCCAGCTTGGATGAAAACAAATGAGAGAATGACTGGTAAAATAAATGAAAAATAAAAAAGACAATGAATATCATTATTGCTGCTGCAAGGATAATGCAGTCTTGTCTGAAATTGTAGAGTCATGTTTCAGTGATAACAGTTATAAATGATATTAGTTAGAAGTTTTTTCCTTATCAGCAATCCTTTTACATTTTATAACAAAAACCTGTCATATCATCATATTTCTTAAATTTTATAGGTTTTGGTCAGCTAAAAGGCAAGGCAGGTGACAAATACCACAAAACATGGGCAATGTACTTCGCAAAATTTATCAAAGCATATGAAGACAACAGCATTAAAATTTGGGGTGTAACAGTACAAAATGAACCATCTGATGGATTTTTACCAGGGTTAGTAATCACTGTTAAATCATGACATGCCTAGTATAAATTCTCCCTCTGACTTTTAACCTTGGCTACTACACAAAGAGTAGCAGGGTCTAATTGTTCTATCTTTGCTGTTTATTTTTCAGGTTTTCATTTCAATGCATGGGGTTTTCTCCAGAAGCTGAACGAGACTTCATTAAATTTGATTTGGGTCCTACCTTATCACAGGAAGGATACCAAGATGTGAAAATCATGATGCTGGATGATCAAAGATTATTTTTGAATCATTGGGCAAGGACAATATTATCAGATCATGATGCTGCTAAATATGTGGATGGTATAGCAGTACATTGGTATTTGGACTGGCTTACCCCTGCATCACACCTTACAGAAACACATAACAGGTATACAAATAGGAAGGACCAGGAACTTTCCAAAGACTTTAGAGCAGGGTACATCATACTTCAAATAAGGAGTGGGTCATTAGAAAACAAGCCACTCATCAAGGATGGGTTAGTTTAAAAAAGTAAGAAAGTGAATAAGAAACCATAAGATTTAAGGTTGGGTTGTTTTTTAAACATTTTATTGGTGTCAGTTATACAATATTAGGCTTAAAACAAGGGATGGGTCACCGTAAGCCATAAGTATGCCTTTCAATTATATGAATATTTGAATATTATTAATTACCCATCCCCCTTGAATTTCTTATCAGTCTTTTACTTTCTTTTAATGGGATTCCCTGGGGGATCCCACTCTGGGGTACAGATATTTCATTGGACAAATCGTTATTGAGTTACTGGATTGTTTATTTGTTCTTTAGATTTCCCAGTTACTTCATGCTTGCAACAGAGGCTTGTACTGGGTCTGGAACTGGTGAAGTGCTTACCCCTAGGGGGGTGGTGTTAGGGGATTGGCATAGAGGAGAAAGATATAGTTCAAGTATTATCGAGGCAAGTACTTATACAAGTTTCTTCATCGCTCACAGTCATTTCATTGTATATTTTGCCCACAAAAAGCAGGATTTTCAAAAGATACATCTATTACAGTTGGAATCAAAAAACCATGGGCTACAAATAATTCAAGAAAATGTTTCGTGATATTCACTGTAAAAATAGTCAAAACTTTTAGAGAAAAGGATATGCATAAAATGTAACCAGACAACCAGCCATATCTAGTGTTTGTTGCATTTTTTCATCTTTTCTATTTTTGTTTCTTGCAGGATCTGTCAAACTGGGTTGTGGGTTGGGTGGACTGGAATCTTGCTCTTAACATGAATGGAGGACCCAATTGGGTGAAGAACTTTGTTGATGCTCCAGTTGTTGTAGATTCTGAAAATCAAGTCTTTTATAAACAGGTGTGTGGATATGACACTACAGTGAGGGGAATTCAAAGGCATAAAATAGTGTGGCAATGCTTTGACAATATGACGTCCCATGCCTATTACTTAATCACATTGAAAATTTTCCTTTTTTCACATTTGTAGCCTATGTTTTATCATCTTGGCCATTTCACAAAGTTTGTCCCAAGAGGATCAAAAAGAATCTCAGTTGTATCAGCTGCAAAAACATCTCTGGAGTTCATTGGATTCATAACACCTGAATCAACAAGAGTTATCATCATACTTAATAAGGAAGGAATGCCTATTTCTGTTGAACTAATTGACCCTAAAAGGGGTAAAATATCAGCTATTGTTCCAGGGTCTTCCATTCAGACATATTTGTGGAACTAAATTAATTTTTTTCTAAATGTAATAGCACAAATTTAATTGATTAATTCAGTTATTCATCAAAATATTTTTTAAAATAGAAAATAAAAAAACAATTAAGGTATTACAGGCATCAAAATCGTGCAACTTGTCATGAAACATTGTTACATTGCAAGTTGCAGAGCAAATGTTGCTCCTATTACCAGTCCATGCACAACAAAGTTTCTATGTTGTATGAAGTAGAAGCCACCTCTACTCTTTGCAGCAAAGAAAATTTGCAATGCAACAATGTTGCATGACTGAAATTGCACAATTTTATTACCAGTATTACCGCACCTTTACAATAAAGTTGATAAAAAGTTATAAAGAAAATAATGAATATGTATCAAACGTAGCTCTATATTTGTCAGATGCTCTTTAGATTTCAAAAGTGTTTGTAATTAAGATGGAAAAAATATATTAGAAAAATGAAAAAATCCACAGGAATACCAACTTGTTTTATTAACATAATTAACAAATATCATGACGTCACTTCCGTTGGACACCTCATCTCACGTGAGAACGAGGTTCTTTTCGAAGTCCTTCGTGTTTTTCTACCATTGTTCTTCACTTTGTTCCTGTTTTTTCTGCTTCAAAATGATGCAGCCAGACGGGGACAAGAGTCTTAAAATGGAAACGAAAGATCCCAGCTCTAAGGTAGACATCGTCAAAGAAGTTGCGAGTGCTTTAGAAGACGTAGACGTTGGGAAAGACGAACCTAAAACTGGGGGTAAAGTTCCATCTAGCACAACAAGTGACACGAGTACAAGGCAAAAACAAACTACAACAAGCTATCCTGTAACGATAACCAAAGCCTCTAGCCCAAGTCAAAGCACAACGAGCTTAGACTCAAGAGTTTTAGCAAGTCCTCCTCAAGAAAGAGTGAGATCAGATGTCATACCACCCCAAAAACCGTCAGGTATTGCTGCAAGTGGTGTCAGTCTAGAAAACACTTCTACAACGTGGCAGTCACCCAAAACACAGACAAGTGACGATGGTGGGAGCATGTGGGGATGGATGTCGAGTGCTGTTACGGCTGGAATACAAACCACACAGAATATTGGGAGAAATATCGTGGAGAAAACAAAGGTAGAATCGATTCTGTATGTATTCTATTTACGACTGTTCTACCTGTATCAGCTGATCATTAATTAAAAATTGAATGCAAAAATATATTCTAATTACTAATCATTTATTTGATAATCACACTGTTTTGCTTATCATTCTAGTGCATCATTTTTAATTTATAATAAAGGTTTATGTCTTTCTCATTTGTAATGACAAAATAGCATCTTGAAGGGATAAATTGGGAACTGGGATGTCTATTTTGCTTCGGGAAAAATGTGAAAACTAAAAAATTTAGAAGAAGAAAATGTTTTTAAAGACAAAAGGAAGACAACAGGAAGTGGTATTTGTAAAAAAACTTGTCTAGGAAACGATAATCACATTTAAAAATAGAGGATTTTTCCCACAGTCATCTGTAGACACTGTGATAACAACATTGGACCCAGCAATGGAAGATTATTTATGTAAGTTGTAATTTTAGTTCATACTATATATCATTTGTGTGTCTGGTTATGGCAAGGGGCAATGTGGGGCAAAAATACATTTGTAGTAGATAAAAATCAAGGAGTTTTTGATCCCTTTTCCAGATAACAGGGAACAAGGTGTCAATCTCATCCTAACCACGGAACATGTTCCCACCATTGACGCAATCAAAGATGGCTTTCGTCAAATTTTTGAGTTGGCATTTTTCAAAGGTTTATCATCTACGTCCAGTATTGCACCTTTACCTACAGGCTGTTCAGCTGGTTTGAAAGGAGCTCAACACCGAGTTTCACACCTTAGGAGATCCAAGAAAGTAAAAGAGGATGAGACAGTCATTGGTATTGAAGAACTTGTAGCTGAATTAATTCCTGGAAAGTGGGTATCATTTCACAACGCATTAGAACTTTCTCACATGATGAAGATACATTTTTGCCCAGTGAATCTTGTATTAAGCACTTAATTTAGCTGGACAAAAAGAAATATTTTTATTCTTACAGAATTAATAGAATGTTTTCATGATTGTGTTATTTTACTAGCACCAGAGTGCTTTGTCAAAATGCTTTGTTATTCAAATTTTTCTACTCTCCTGGGAATAAAAAGACAATTGACTGATTGACTCCTAGCCGTCACGTGGTATAAATTGTAAAAAGTTCGGACATTGTTGTCTGACCGCCACACAAGTGTACCAACTTTTGAACAAATTATCAACTTGAATTATAAGTTTGTCTCTCTAAACATAACCAAAATCTTGTTATTTAACAGTAATTCAAAATGCCCTTGCTGTTTTAAGGAGAAAAACTTATCAAAACACGTTGATAATTTGTTCAAAAGTTAGTGCATTCGTACGGCAGTCAGACAACAATGTCTGAACATTTTCGTGACCATAACGCATGTAGCACAAATTACACCCTGTTATGGCTAGGGGTCAATTGGTGAATTGGTAAAATTTGCCTGACAATAGAAGTCACTCAAAGCATTCTGGTAGTGATAGTAAATTACAGTCAAACTAGCTGAAGCATACCCCCCTAGACTAGTGGATTAATAAAATTATTATTTGAATATTGAGCCATTATTCATTTTCAGGAATGCATTCCGTTTGAAAATATTTTCCCACTATTTATACTATTTGCGTACTTTTATGCACGGGATTTTGTACGTTAAACTGACACATTTGGATTAGAAGCTGTCTGGTTTTACCAAATATGACGAGTAATAGCTTGTTTATCAGCAAAATCCCGTGCATAAAAGTATGTGAATACATTAAAAGTGGTCATACTATTTGGCTCAATATTTGAATAATAAATTTATTAATCCAGTCTAGGGGGGTACGCTTCAGCTAGTTTGACTGTAAAGCATCATACAATCATATTATTTGTACGCTTTTACCAGCCACAAGAGCCATGTTTAATAATTTAACTTGTCTTCATATTACACTTTTAGGTGGTTCAGCATGTTTTGTTTATACCTGAGTGACCCAAACCTCAAGATTGAACTTCAGACATTCTCACAAGCTCTGGAAGTCCCAAAGGATTATATCACAAAAGCAGAACAAAGCACACCTTCAAACTACAACCTGCGTTGGTCAGGACTGTCTTACACTCTTGGTGAAGTCATTTTAGGAACTGGAAATTCACAAGGAGATTGGCAGACAAAAGTTGGAGGTGGGCACCATAATATATTTATAATTTACAGTGACCAGGGAGCAGATTTTGGATTTGGGGTGGGGGGACTTTCCGAATAGAGTAATGACCGGCACAGTACATTGTAAGAAAAGAATAAAGACCTTTACTAGATAATCTTCTGTGTGAAGGATTTGAAATGTTCAGTTGTCATTTTCCAACACCTCATTTGCAACATTGAGAACTCAAAGTAAATCAATTTAAAATTTCAGCTGGGGGGGGGGGGGGGGGGCTATAGCTCACAAGCCCCCTAGCTCTGCAGTCCCTGGTTTATCTAGAATATTTTATACTTCATAGTGTAACCTGGTATTTTTATTTTTATTTGCTCCAGGTTGTTCAAGGAAGCAAATTCTTACAATAGCATCAAGAACTTTAGCTGGACAGTATCGAAACAAATGCAATGAAAAAATAGAATCAGTAATGGACAAAGCTGTTGTACTGTAGAGCATCATTCATATATTTAAAAAGGCATACTTTTGCAGTCATAAAGTCTTCATAAATTTTTGCCCAATTGCAATTATCCCAGTCAGGCTAGAGATCTCAAAATAAGTCAGGTTGATTGTACAGGAAATTTGGGGAGGAAAAAGCATTTACTTTTCACCTTACATCATTAAAGAGATCTGTTTTCCATAGAAGAATGATAATTTAGCTCCTTCAGCAAGGGAAAATCTTTCAAGAGGGATAGCTGGAGTGGAAAAATACAAGATTTTTAACAAAAGAACCAGTGCATGTTACAAACGTACTTGCAAACATATACATACAAAGTGATGAAAAATAAAACTGGTATTAATATAAATAGCTAACATTATGAGTTAGGAACTGCTGTTTATTTTTTTGTCAATGTTTTGTTTTACTGCAGATTCAAAACAGTTTGAAAATAGGCTCAACAGATGTAATCTCCCCAACAGCTGTTTTTAATGTTATCAAGATTACCCTAAAAATGTAGAGGGGAGACTACAGATAATGCAAAGCACTGAATTTCTTAAATGTTTATATCTCCTAAAGCTAATATATTTCAAAATATTGGTATCAAAAAGTTTAGGGAAACACTGCTGACTACTCCATAACCACCTAGGAAGCAACTAGACAATATGCAATATCTTTTCAGAAATAAAATTGTTAAATCAGAATATCATCAAATGAAGTTTGATAAATATTAAAACTGAGGTTTTCATTAAAACGTTAAAATTATCTGAATCGCGTTACTTAAAAAAGTGCGGAAAAACACGTATGCGCATGCGCACTGCAAAACCGTGAAATCGCAATTGCAGAACATTTAAGCGACTTGTTATCTTTAAAACATTATCTTCCACTCTAGTTATGTTATTCACAGTCTTTGTTTCTGTGTTTGTATTTTGTGACACCAACAAAAATGCGTACTCGCATCCCACAAGGAGAGACGCTATTGTCTTCCTCTAAAAGGTTGCGGTGGGTACTAAAATCTTTGGTAATGGACCTTCGGTTCATAATGGGAAGTGATGAATTGGGTAATCACTATTTTTAGTGAGACGTGTCACCCACCAATGTTACGCACAGACACGTGACCCACCTGATCCCACCCATAATTCAGTGCAAACAATAAAGCAGAATTAAAGTCGCTATTGTTCAAGACACCGCGGTAAAGACGGACGTACGTTCCTGTATGGTCCGTGGACAACAGCGCAGAGTTTTTACGACTGAAAGCAAAAATAAGGTAAAATTATCTAAGGTTAATATTATTTGGCATTTTTCCCTTGTTTTTGTCAGATTTTTTGGTTGGGCTTCCTGTGGTTAAATGGGACAAATGGAAGAGGGTATAGAATATCATTGCTAAAACCTCCCGCTTCAACTCTTTTTCGATAAAAGCATTTTTTGAAAAAGCAGTGGATCTTTTCAGCATAATAAGTAATCATTTTATTAATCTTATCTTATTAAAAATAATTCATATCTTGATGTACATACCTATTTCAAAATAGGTTTGTTGCAGCCAAAGGAGATAGGTAATAGGCAAAAGATATTCCAAGACGGAAAGGAATTACAGACATACAAGCAAACACTAGTATTTAATGCCTTCAACATGGTTTCATCGACTACAATTAACAACATTGAATGTCTCAACACTAAGCTCCATGTTCTTGACGAGAATAAGAAGAAACACAAGTCATCCGAGCCGGCTATTCTTGGATTTTGGAATGGCATATCTCCTTTCGCTTATTGCCTATTGCGGCTTTGGCTGCGACAACCTTTTTGAAATAGGTCTATATCTTATATGTCTAGAAGTGTAAAACTTCGACTAACTACGAAACTATTCTCATCTAAAACAATGTGACAAAATAAGATAATAGAATACTCTTTTCCGACAAGTTCTTCCACTTTTTCTATGAACGGTGTACGGCAGGCGTGGTTTTTTGTCTCTACGAGTTGATTCGCTTCAATTCCCTTAAACAACTTAGATGCCGAGCTATGCTTCACGTTAACCTCGATACAGCTTCTCTCTGAATCCTGAAAGTTTATCGTAAAATTTCGATAAAATCTTGCGATTTTGTAGTTGTAATCTGGTTTATGATATACACAGTAAGCACACTGTCCATATATGCGGTTTTTGTCTTGATTCAATGGCCGTGAGCATGAGGCACAGCCCACGTATGTCAAACGAGGCAACCATCCCGTTAATTCTTCCACATCTTGGCTATTCTGAATGTTCAAGACCTCGTCTGCATCAGAACGGAACATTATTGAAGAAATCAAGCCTTGGATCTTTGCGGACCCTGAAAACTTAGCTTCATAAAGATGTTTAATACATTTAAAAGCTTTAACTTCACCAGGAATGTCACTAAAGAGCGAGAGTAAAGCCTTTGCTTGTCGATTCTCCTTCGTTAATTTTGTTTTCGTTGATTTTGGAGTTGTATGGAGAACTGTCGTTCCACTCGAAGCATCGTGCTTTGCTGTGAGGTACTGCAACTCCCATACTGTTCCTTCTGCTTTGCGCAAATCTTCAAGCCACCGAGCTTGTCTTCCCCATAAAGATACACTGATTTCTTCATCAGGCGATTGAGCAAAAACTAAAGGGGAAAAAATCATTTAATTTTGATACGCGTTACCTTTCGCTTTGCAAGACATATCCGTTTTCAAATAAAACCATTCGTTAATAAACTCACCGATTTTTATCTTAGGAAGCCTTTGATTTCCATATCGATAGGTATCGCCATTTTTCGCTTGGTTTGTCATAATTTCAATCTTACGAAGCACTCCTCTGAAGTGAATCACAGTGTTGTTCTGCATTTCCGAGATACGAGTGAACTTCACTTGTCTGACTGCAGTTACCGCGTTCCTAAAGAGGTAACCATACGCCTGTCTTGCGTGCGTCATCAACTGATCAAGCCGCTCTTGAGATGCCAACTGAAGCCAATCACGTGACAGAGGCTTGACTGGCTGGTGAAGATTATAAAAACACGAGTGGAATGTAGTTTGACCGATATTTTCGCCTCTCCATGATTCGATACGGATTGCGGTGGTGATGATAATATCACCAGGGATTATTCTTTCAGTCCAACTCGACGCTTGTCGCCATAGGGTTAACTTAAAAACCGACTTGCTTACATCTGCCACGATTATTGAGGACAATGGAATGTACTGTCCCTTGTTTATCCCTGACTTGATTTGAATCTCCTTGACTGGATTCACTTGAAGTACTATGACACAGATATTTACTAAATCTTTCAGTTTGTTACATTCCGCGAGAAATGCTAGTTTATCGGAGATTTTTGGCAATGCGCAACGACGTTGTTGAACAATTTTCGATTGGCTTGCACTCGAGCTAGGCTTCCTTGAAACTGGGGTATCTTCTTGATCGTGTTTTGGCATTGAAGTAGATGTTGATTGTGAACTTAATGGTGATGTGCTTAACGACTTGGACTCAGTAGACTCAATTGCTGTCACTTTATGCCTTTTTTCTGATGATCGCGATGAGTGTGGAATATTTTTATCATTTTCATTGACCCCTTCACGAGTCCTAACTTGAGTATAAACATCATCTTCTGTTAACTGATGCGTATTGTCATCGCCTTGCGCTCTCTCTCTCGACGAACCACGGCTTAAAATGCTATTCAAAAGAATTTGACTCTCAAAATTCACCGTTTCATATTCCCGCTGTAGCCTTTCAAAACTTCCTAGTCTTTCCTGTGACAAAACGCTTTCAACATGAACAAAACTATTACGTAGAGACTGATGAGTAGCACAATTTGAGTGGACGAACTCTTGATCCAAGTACGAATTAATTGAATCTTGCACGAATTTTGCGTCATATTTAAGAAAGATCCCACTACATTCACTAACACCAGGCTCTATTCTGTTACAACTATCCTCTCTGCTTCTTTGAAATTCAGCTTCTTCTACATTGATAAAGGTCGAGCCGTCAAATTTAAAGTAAGTCTTGTCCCACTTCGGTTCCGATTCTTCGACAAAACACAACACAATCTTGCGTCAGTAATCGAAAAATAGCTACTTCTTACGACGCTTTAAATTCTCTTACCTTGCGCATCCAGTCTCGCTTTCTTTTCTGTCTGATGAAGACACATTTTTGGTGGCGCAAAGACAAGGATTGTTACAGAGTTTGCGGGACGATTTTCTTCAGCGGCCATACTTGAGTAGTATACAGATGGTGCTTCTGTATCAACGGCATTTTAGTAAAACGGTAAGTAGAAGATGGTGCTTCTTCCGGA
>WUAP02152109.1:0-10799 GCA_015163945.2 Stichodactyla helianthus
AAATTTCTTTAAAACTTGAGCTAGTTAACCTAGACGTTTTATAAGTAATATACAATATTCATGTCCGATCTGTATACGATATACAATCACTCGCCTGCGGCTCATGTTTGTATATCGTATACAGATCGGCCACTCATATTGTATATATTACTTATGAAAGGTCTCCAGCTCATACTTTATGTATTACATAACATGTCCATTGCTTTTTTCCTACTGCATTCTGATTGGCTAATGACAGGACAGGAAGAAACTTATTTAAGCACATGGAGGTTCATGCAAGAGTGCTTTTAGTCACACTGTTGAATAGTTAGATAAATTTATCTAATTTAATTAACCATTTAGGTGATGTCACCTAAAATAGTAAATGCAAGCCAAAATAATGGTCTTGCAAATTCAGGGGGCTTACTTTAGCAGAGAATGTGTGAAGGGACAGTCAATTATATCATTGTTCAATTTAGGTGACATCAACTAAAACAGTAAATTTGTTATCTAATTTAGGTGACGTCACCTGTTCAACAGCGTGACTAAAAACACTCTAAGATGGATTTTAGGTTTGTTTATCTTCTTCCCTTTTTATCTTATTTATTCATTTTATATTGTTCTTTTGAGAAAGAGAGTGGAATAGAAATAAAATGTACCATTGCACAAAATTTAGTATATTACCATCTTGGATATTATTATTATTTAATCTTTTTTTTCACATCAAACTTTCTCAAATATATTATTCTTTTCTCTCTCCGTATCCTTCTCTTTCTCATTTTTACAACCATACAGCCAATTTCTTCAATCCTAAACTTTGGTTACTGAAAAAATAACTGAAATTTCATTCAAGCATTAAACTTTTTCAGGTATCAGGAAAGAAAAGCAGAGAGGAGGACGTTCATTTTATCCTCTTAGGACAGAAATTCCTAACACAGGGAGCAGTACCTCAGACCTGCAAGAAGAACTACTGAACCCAGCTACAAACAGCACAGATGAAAATTCACAGCTAATAGCACAGCTTATGGCCAGCAATCCTTGTATTGTGCCTCCTGGCGAGCCAATAGAGAAACTAGAAGAAAGCATGAGAGAAGGAAAAAAGGCTGTGTTAGTTCGTACCTCAAATGCAATCACCAGAGAGTTGCATGTAATTGTTGAATGGGCTAAACTGGTTCCTGGTTTCAGTGATCTTTCTCAGCATGACCAGATTGTGCTACTAACGGCAGCAGGGATGGAACTGATCATGTTTAGGGTGATATTCAGGTCAATACCATATCATAACAAAGTGTACTTGAACTCAACCACTTTGTTGGTGCGAGAAGTATGTTATGAGGTCTTGAACACTGAGATAGTAGATATGATCTTGGACGTTGTGGAAAGGTTGCGAGCAGTGCATTTGGATGAAGTGGAATTTGCATGTTTGATGTCTATACTACTTGTTGATCCAGGTAAACTATTAATAACAACAGTGGTAATTTATTTTCAAGTCAAGTGAAATAAAGGTAATTGTGTATGATTCTGTCTTTTAACAGAAAATCCAGGCCTCAAGAACAAATCAAAGGTTGAAAACCTGCGGACATCATTCTTGTCAGGTCTGCAACATCACATCTCTACAGTCTACCCTCATCAACCAGAAAGATTTGCAAAAATCCTGCTGCGTCTTCCAGCACTAAGAGATGTGTGTACCAAAGGATATGGATTCTTTCTTCTAGTTCGGTCAAAACTAGAGGGAGAAGTTCCAATGTCTACTCTGTTGCAAGAGATGTTTGAATGTGCCAGAACCTAAGACAAATTGCCTGAATACTATGAACAAAAAAATACCAACATTGTGTTCCTTGGGCCTAACTTACGATCAAATATAGAAGAAAAGGTTTAGTGTTGTAAGACAATATAATTCAAATTGTCTTACCTAGTTTTAGCTAGATATAGAGATGTATCATATGAAAGGGATATGTACATGTAGATTCTAATTATTGCATTCTGTACTACAAAAGATGATGAGTTTTTCAGTTTCTATCTGTAGCAGCATTGGTAGATTTTCATCCATACTAGTGCAAGTGAGGCCTATAACTACTGTTATTGTACTTTTTTTGAGGTAAATGCCACTACCAATATGCTACTGAAGGACAATATCAAACGTTTACAAGTCAGAGTAATCAAAGATGAATAATAATCTGTGATTGCACACCAATGTGATTGTACATTCATTAAAAGATACCAAAAAATCCATAGTAGATAAATATATATTATAATATACTTAGGGCAAGGTATCCCATTACTGTACAAAGATATAGATGCTTGCGACAGTTAAATTTATAAAGTTTGATTGAATATGAATATGATTTATAGAAATTTAAGGATTGAATTGCCAATAGAAATGAAAGACAAATTGCCAATAGAAATGAAAGACAAATTGAACAATCTTTGCAGTGAAAGGTAATTAAGTAACTAATTATTAGTAGAGTGCAAATATTATACTAGAGGGATTACAATAAACCCATGAAATAGTTTTTAGTCGAACAGAGGTTAGTAGACACTAATTTCATTTTCTTTTGTTGGGATTTGACTATTAGTTATTGAAATAGATTTTGTTTCATGGGTTTATTGCAATCACTCTATTCATTAAATAAAATCTATTTGATACTGAATATTTATTTAGTGGCAATTAGTCAGCAGAACAATACACAGGAGATATCAAATACACAAGAGACTGTCTGGTTTTACCAAAATATGGTGAGTAATAGCTTGTTTGTCACCAAAATCCCTTGCATAAAAGTATTCAAATACATTAAAAGTGGTCATACTTTTGTGCATCGTGCTGTAAACTGATTGGACCTAAACCTGTTCTATTGACGATAAAATGGTCCAATTTTAGAGCATATTTTGTTTCTAGTCGGTAAGCTAACGGTAAAATAATGGTAAGGTAACGGTAAGTGGTTGGCAAACAGAGTTACTGACCACTTACTGTATGGTGCAGATTGTTCACTATTACCAGACTTTCTATTCATAATCACTTTACTTCTCAGCCTTTATTCATGATCTATTCATCAGGGTAACTGTATTTCTTCTTGTGAATTGTTCTGGTTGAGTGATGGTGACTAATAGAGACTATTAGATGGTAACTATTTAGTTTTTACTTCATGGATTTAGTGTCTGCACTAAGTCACTGCGAAAATCATTCAATTTGTCTTTTATAAATGTGATTACTGGTGAACCATTTACTGTACAAAACATTTTCTTGTTAGCTTCCATGTTAGATTCCATAGTATTGAAGAAATGAATGAATTAAAAAAGAGAAAATGTGTTACCTCCTCATGAATACTGTCCCCAGCTGGTGGTCAGCAATATACTCTGAAGGTATTTTTACACAAATTTATGATTTCTGATCATTACTCATTACTCATCACTGCAACAACTTTTAAAATTTTAACAAATTCTTTAAAACATTCAGTTGTTAGATGGACCAGCAGAGCAGAAATAAATTTTCTAACCAATCACAGTCCATTGTGATTTTTCATGACTGGCCCTATGTTCAAGCACTATTTTCTACCTGAAAACAACTGAAAATTTAATTTGATGTATTTTGATTTCTAGGAAGTAACCTATTAAACACTGTGACATTTTATCTGTGAATTATCTAAAAACCATGTGAGAAATGATTTTGAAAACAAAGAGTGAGGGCCAAAGGTTTTGACCAACAATGCTTTGCGCAGCTAGGTGTTTGTTCAGCTGGAAGAGATTTAAATTATAATATTTTGGTTTGACTTTAACTTGTAATTTATCCATGCAGTCATGAACTATGCAATTTACTGTACAAATTTATTTTGAAATAAATTATTTAGTGCACAAAGATATTAATTTTTACTGCCTCCTATCCACCTGTTCCAGAGAAAGTGGTAGATCAGCATTGAAAAACTCAATAGATTGCATTTGATGTCATACTTGAAAACATCGCCAGTAGATAGTACCTTCATTCATTACATCATATACATGATGGCTATACCACTAATCCACTTCACTGGGTCACTTGGTCTGGGATAGATGCCACCTTCATTGTATCATGTACATGATGGCTATACAACTAATCCACTGGACTGGGACACTATAGTCTGGGATAGACGGCACACTTGGAAACACCACCAGTAGTTGGAACCTTAGATCATATACACTTATATAATGGCTATACCACCAATCCGTCACTCATTGCAGTCATTGCAATCAATATCAGGTAGTCTTAGACAAGAGCAGAATCTGTTCCAGGTGAAGGGCAAGAGAAGGTATGATGCTGTCAATAACAGAAAGCCCTGCAGATGAGGCTCTAACACCCCTACATAATTATTAAAAATGCCATTAATGTTCAGCTTTTATTAACATTAACATTAATTTAGTTTACTTGTTTCATAATTTGTCTGGAAATATTACATCCTCTTTATCTATTCATGCTGATTCAATGATCAAAGTCTGACAGTGATGGTTAGAACTCATTTTAATTCTTCATTTTAGTGTGTGAAATATTGTTTTATTAATCATGCTTGATTGTACTGTATTTAACCAGTTGATTTAAGAACTAATTGATTAATTAATCTATCAGTTGATTAGTGTTAGGTAATTGGTACGTAAAGCACCATGTGTGTGTGAATAAGAAAAAATAACTAAATAATACTTAATTGTTGATCAAACTGTCCAACATTTTGTTTTCTGCAGCCAGTTTTGTACCCTTCCCACAACCCTTTATCAAACAACTTCTTCCCTGCCTTTGTCAGTACTCCTTTGCCCCTCCAAAAGATGAACATACCTTTCATCTAACTCCAGCAATCCTGCAGCTATGAAATCCTGAAGTTCTTGACATGAAGAGAAAGTGTCTATCAGATTGCCATGGTTCTTTCCAGCAAATTTCAGCCATATCTGTTATTGAAATGGGAAATATTAAGCAATTATTGGATGAGGTTGTTTGAGTGATGGTTTGAGCATATGATATCATAAATTGTCAAGACATATACCCCATTTACACCAAGGCTTAAACATGTTTTAAAGTGGTTTAACTAAACAGGTTTAAAAATTATCTACAAACACTGCACAACCTTTGGTGAAATAATGCATGTAAACTATCCTTCGTCTTGCTCTGAACATATTTTAGATAGTTTGAATATACTGTAGGTTTCTAGTTTCTCAATTTATTTTCTTATAAAAACATAGTTTAACTAAACACGTTTTGGTGTGAATGGGGTAATAGATTGTGTAATCTGCTAAAGCCATAGGCCAAGGTAGATAACACAGACTAGCTGCAAATTCTTGGGATCAGAAATTTAACACTCCTCTCATTAAAATTTTTTGAAAGTTTTCTTTGTGAAATTCTTGTCTTTAGAGATAGAAAATGAAAGTGAAATTTCAAGCAAATACCTTGTTAGTGAGTCCCTTTTTTGTTCGCAGTCCTGAAACCAATATTTCTTCCAACCTAATTATTAAGATTCGATGTAGTTAGTTAACTGAAGGTTGGACTGTAACATAGAAAAGATTTTCTATGACTGTGAAAACGTTGTGGCACAATCAGTGCCATAAGCATGCCTTGCAGCAAGCATGATGTTTTCTAGAAATTTGACATGCCCTGATATTTGTTAAAACACATATCTTTCCAGGCATTAGGAAGAAAAATTTGGATATGGGACTATGGCACAAAAAAAGCCTTTAATAATAAGATCACAGTGAGAAACACATGCGCCAAATGGCACAGGAAAGGACATATTCGATGGGCCATTTTGTGTTGAAATGTGACTATGGCGCATGGTGCGGGCGTTTCCCAATCCCTGTCTTTCTTCCAAACATTTATGCTCGCAACCCTCAGAAGAGGTAGAATGGACATTACCAGGTATAGCAAAGTACAATAGATAGTGGTAGGCCATAATGAGAGATAGGGAGAATGATTATAAATCAACTCTGATCAAATTATTATCATGCAAGATGAAAAGTTAGGAACACCAACCTCTCTCATACTCCTTGTCACAGACCTTTCTTACGAAGCAGCCATGCTGACTGAAACAATACATTTTTGTCCAGCAAGACTTAGTGCATTCAAGCATTTCAGAACAAGTTTAGCCAGGCAAAAACAAATTAGGTCTTTATTCTCTTGGGGATAAATATGGCTGTTGTGTGAGAAAGGTCTAGTTAATCAAAGAAAACTGATTCATTGTTATGGTATAAGTAAAATGCAAGTAATAATGCATGATTTATTGTTATGGTAAGTAAAATGTCAGTAATGCATCATTCATCATTATGGTAAGTAAATTATGCCAGTAATGCATGATTCATTGTTATGGTAGGTAATGCCAGTAATATTGTTATGGTAGGTAAAATGCCAGTCTGACTGCAAGCATCTGTAGTTATTTTGAATTGATCAATGTTAAGAGGGTGAAGAGTCTAGGGATGGCTGCTAATGATGAGCAAGCAGGTATATCCTAGCAATGAGGAACATATAATTCAGGCTCTTCAAGGCTTAACTACCAAAATCAACTTATAACTTACAATTCACTTGGTGATTGAGGAAATGATTTCCTTGTTCCATGGCCAAACTGCTCTACCTTAAAATGATTGTTATAACAATAAAACAATTAATCCAAATTATAAGTACTCTATTTATTGCACCATTGACTAACTAAGAATTCACTCATGCATGAACCACACAAAGAAACAAGGAGATCACTAGAGGCGTGGAGCTTTTGTTCTCACCATTCTGCCTGAATGATATTTGTTACAAAATAAAGGCAATTACATAATACTTTTTTGATTTGTTTCACAGATCTTATGGCATGCAATCTAATAATTATTTATCAATAATCAAATTTATATCAACATGATGATAGATATTAAATGCATGTATTACAATTACCTCTGCCATCCATGAATTTGGTTCCAGGGTTTGAACTCTTGCAAAACGAGTTTTCTTTCCATTTGACTGTAAATAAAACCTAAAAAATAAAACCTAAAACCTAAATTGAATTCATTGTCACTAAAACTCCAAAAATAATATCTGTGAGTATACAAAGATTGTAATAGTCCTAAAAAATTAAAATTTATTAAACATAGCCATGATATAATGTGCACTGTGATTGGTTCATTCACATGCATGCATCCATTTCATAATGGACTGCACCGTGTGATCAAGAAGCACAGGCCCATGTATATTTTTCAAATATAAATTCTGTTTTCAGCTCTGGCTATATTATAAAAGAAATGGTCCATGCTTTAATAACATGCATCCATCATGAAATGGATGCAAACAGGAGGTTGCTTAGGTACTTACAGTCAAACCAGATGTTTCTTTGACTACAACACTGTAACATTGTGTCGCAACATTGTGTTTTACATTTGCAGTTTGCTTTGATCAATTTGCAAACTTCACGAGTAATTTGCAATTTTGTTTAGCAGTTCGTGAGAACAGTACGAGAGCTTAGCTGTAAGAAGCTAGAGTCTCACTCGGCTTTGCCTCATGTGACTCTTACGCTCTTCCATGCTCAAGCAACCTCCCATGTGCATCCATTTCATGATGGATGTGTGACAGGGTTACTTTGCAACCGTTTTTAGTAATTTTTGAAACATAGTTTTTAATCGGATTTAGTCGTATTTTTTTAGAGTTGCCAGGTCATGCAATTCTATGTATTTTCTAGGAATTAATACCAACGTTTGTATTGAATCATTTTAGTCTCGAGGAAAGACATTTTTTTTAGTGTAATGCCATGCAAATCATCTATGTGCTACGTGTATTTGCAAGCCAACAATTATTTTGTAGTTAGGTCATTTCCCTATATCGTAGGCAGTATTTCTATTGTCACTTGTTTAGTTTACATTATGGAATGCTCTTATCTGTTAGCGTGGATTTTCCTAATAGTTTTATCTGATAAGGTCATAGGAGTGGCACGAGGTCATATCCTTCTTAACTTCTATTCACATACTTGTAAATAAGGCTCGTGTATAAATACGATAGTTTAGGACAAGTAGCATGCAGAACACAAGAGAGACACAGAGTGTTAAGAAGTTGGTCGAGCTTGGACCACAAGCTGGTCAAGCGCCGATTGGGGCTTGCCCCAAGTTGTGTTCTTGTCATGCCATGTTCTAGTCTAGCCTTGCCGTGTACGTTGTTCCGTTTGTAAGTATGAGCATTTCGATAATCAGACTCTCCTTTAGCTTTCAATCTAGTTTTCAAAGAATGTTGATAATTCGTAGTAGTTTCGTAATAAATTCCTTGTAATTCCATTCCTTGCATCTGGTATTCGTTCTCATGTTTTCTATTCTAGTTTTCGGTCCATTCATGCCATTTTGACTAATATTGTTTCAATTATTTTGCCATTTTATCGGCTGGTGTCAGATCCTGATTATATATTTGCTATATCTGCTGTCTAGCGCGTTGCTTTCGTATCGCCAGCGCCTATAGTAGTTTTTTTTCTCTTAGTAAACCGTGGATGCCATTCGCGTGCGCATTCCCACTGGTTACATCTGTAATATCTTCTTTATGCAGTACCCAGATGTCTCAACGATCTTGATCTTCATCCCACATTCCCTTATGTCTTTCTCCAGTATCTTTCTCAGTTCTGATCTTGGTGTACCAGGTATGAATATTACACTCTTGAAAATCTTCCCTTCTTATACGATGTCTTCTTCTTTTCTTTCTCTTTCTCTCTTTCTCCCATACATAGGTCTATTCATCTCGACTATTTTGTTTTACGCACTCAAAGCTGACTTAACCACTTCATACCTAAGCGTTTTCCATAACCAGAGTACTGCATCCTCATGACCGTTTTTTATGTGTTGCACAATCTGTTCCCATGGTAACGATGTACTACAGTTTAGTATCACCCTTAGACTTCCTGTGTCATGATGGTATGTTTAGTCTGGTACTCATTACGCAATGCCAATCGCGAGTAGCCATACTGACTTCGATGCCACCTCCTTGGAATAAAACTCATGCATTACAACATTAGTTTCTGTAGTACCATCATTATCATGTATCTTTATTCTATCTATCCACACTTTAATATCTAATATCTAGGTAGTTTACCATCCTAGTGATTTGCTGAATGGTCCACCTCTACTTCTATAGAAAGATGAATCTCATTTGCAACTGGAAATTTAACAGCAACATACATCTCTCCTTGGTATCTCTTACCTCATCACCTTTCCTCTCTTTTTCAGCTACCATCAATATACCATCACAATACTTTGTTACTGGTGCCAGCACATCCATGATAATATTAATGTCATCAACATAACGCTTGTACATGTACAACTGTTCAATCTAGTTCACTAGTTATTAATTTAAGCATTCTATCCCACCACACCATAAACACTTGCGCTAGGACCCCCTGTCAGTTCTAATCCTATAGGTCCCCCTTCTTTTGACAGTATTGTGTAGACATGGTTCTTGATCTGCTGGTGCCCAGCCTAGTGAGGAAACAAAATGTAAAATGCTTATTGAAGCATTAAAGATTCCACTTCTGTTTGTAATGCATTACAAACAGAAGTGCAATCTTTAATGCTTCAATAAGCATTTTACATTTTGTTTCCTCACTAGGCTGGGCACCAGTACATAACCACGCTGAGAAACGCTTTGCTTTCTTCTCCTCTAAAGCACAACCCGTGATAACTGGGTGTCTCCCTCTATGGGTTTTCCTACTAGGGCAGAACTGTAAGATTCCCTTTTCTTTTAACTGATCTTCATCATAATGTAGAGAGAGGTATAGTCCTAATTCGTCACAAAACAGCAAAGTGATTTTTTCCCCCATTAAATGTGAAAAGTTTGACAACTTGAAAACATGAATGGCCCAAACAGTTCAGTTCAAAAAACAAGGTTAAAGCTTTTGCAATCAGTTTTCTAAACACGAGGCTGATGTGGACATAAAAGGATTTCATTACAAGGTGTTTTATAATGAAGTGGCAATTAAAATCTTCTTTAAATAATTATTTTAATTTACTGCAGAAGATTTAAATGGCACAGTGCTTCAAGAGCAGTAAACAGTACTAAAAGTTTGTTTTGTCAAATTAAACTAGTAGATATTGCAAAATTAGTGCTGAATATTCCATTGAATTTTCTTTTATTCAGCTTTCAACTGATCCTATCTACAAAATTTTCAAAAGTTTTAAAAGAAACCCTCAAATAGTCTACTTTTCCTGCAAAAAAGCCATTTACAAGCTAAAACTTAGTATCCTTTCTCAAAAACAGTGGACTTTAGCAGATATACCTCTTGCTCTGTCTTGGATAATAAAATTTAAAATGCTTTCTCGATGCTATAAAATTGTACTAAACATTTTCTTTCTGTGTGTTTTTTATACTTTCTTTTGAAATCCAGCAGGAATCCCTCAATCTAGATGAGCAGTAGGTGTGCCTGCTGACATTAGTGGCCATCATCCTTGATATTATCAGAATTAACAGCTAAAACATATATCCTTTGTTTTATAGGCACCACTTCATACACCTGTGACAAGGGACAAATTTTTAATGTTAACTGAAAATGGAAGTATTCCAGTACCTATTTTTAAAGGTATACACCAATTATTTTTATTTAATTAGTTATTGTAAGTTGCACTGAACTTTAAATTGCCAATATTTCACATCTTAATTAATAATAACAATAATTTATTAAACTTATATGGCACATATTACATGTATATATATATATATATATAGCGTTTTGCAAAAATTATGGCCGCTTTTAAAATATAAACATATATATCAAATAAATATTAGAATATATAGTTTGGCTTGGCTAATATTTTCAACCAATAGTATTGATGGTAGACTACTAGAAAAAAATATCAGCAACGCCATACTA
>WUAP02152120.1:0-25957 GCA_015163945.2 Stichodactyla helianthus
ATCAAAGAAGACCGCCTAATTATCCATTGTATTCAATGAGTTCGGCTCATGGAAAGTTCAACGTCTGAAACGGGCCTAACTCACATTGTGTTCATTTTTTCACTCATTCAATAATCTTTTGATTTCTCTCTCTTTTTTTATCTCCTTCATTAATTTCTTTCCATTTCTGTAACCTACCAAAATTCAGGCTTTATTCCAAGGTCTCTGATTTGAATCTCTGCTAAATTACGAGTTATTTTGTTCAGTGCTGCATCCTAATAGAAAAACAGAGGTCATCTTTACACAGCTATTTTAAATAAGGTTGACTTTTTGTGAATATTAAATAATGAAATCCTGAATAACAGTTCTACAGCTGTAGATAGTGGTGAATTACAACAAAATTCATTGGGAAGCAAAACCAGATTAAACTAATATGTTTAACATAATGCAGGATTTATACAGCTTTGGCTGTTAAAATTTCTGAAACTATTTCAAAACTTTCCAAAACCCCTAAACTCAAAATTTCTTTTACCAATGATTTGAACATAATGCAAATGTTCAAAAATCCAAACAAGGTAATTATTTGTTTTATTCAGTGAGAGCTCAACAAAATTCCATTTATTTCCGTACCCAAGTAATCTAGAACACAATTTTCCAAAACTCTTAAAGGTCCTGGAAAAACGCTTTACCAATTTCCAAAATTTTCCAAAATGCATACCAACCCCTTATAATGTAGAGTGATGAAAAATATCCTGTTTTTACAGATACTGAATCTTTCTTTATTAAAAATTTTACTAAATTGCAGCTGAAAAGAATTACTGCACCCATATGAAATTTACTCTAAAATACTCTAATAAATAGGTTCAAGGAAAGTGTACATTTTTGACATTTACCTCATTGCCAACAATACAGCTGATCCCTTTCATCAACTGCTGGTAAAGACCATGAATCACATATGTCTGTAAAAGACAAAAACTTTTGTTAAAAAAAAAAATGATTCATACTGCTAGGAGATTATAAAATTTCAGAAAAATTCCATGATATAGATATAAAATTTCCTTAACTTTGAAATTTCATGTCATACAATTCAACAATTTTTATTTTTGAATCTAATATTCAACCTAATACTAATAGAAAATTCAAGGGGGGTTTCCAGGAGTTGGTGTCAAAATTAAAACATTCTGAGAGTTTTCCAGGGCCCTGGAAGAAATTTTTGGAACTCAAGGCATCTTCCAGGAACAGTGTGAAGCCTGCACCCAGAGTGACTGGAATTTTCAGCTTGGTAGAGGCTGAGGGGTTTGTGAAAGGTATAGACTTAAAATAATGTTAATAAGCACAATATTCATTATGTATATGAAAGATGAGTGCATCTGCACAGACAAGGAAAATATGTCAATTAACATTCCTGCAATTGAATTTACCTGGGGACTGGGATTTATTCCAGAAAGGGGCAGTCTAGCACCAGTCCTCAACATTTCTATATAACTAATACTCACCTCAATAGCCAATTTCACACTATCCAGATAAGCTTTGTTGTTTTGAGTTAATTTTCTCTGTAAAAAAATTAAATAAAAGGTATTAAAAATGCAAGTCAATATTTAAAACTTAAAAAAGCATGAATGGAGTTTTCAATATTCTGAGAGACTCATCATAAATTAGCAGGGAAGGTGTCTTGGCATTCCAATTATAAGGTTATGTAAATTATCCTCTGATACCTTCAGCACAAAATATTTCCCTTCCCTTGACTTTGTACTCAAATTTCACATTGTCTGACTCCTTGAACCCCCCCCTCCCCCCCCCAAAAAAAAGAGTCTTCTCCTTTTTCCACCACTCACTTTCCTGATAACTTACACACATGACCAGCATTTGATGACATTCTGGTCAAGTAAATCCTTTTTTATAGTAGGCTTAAAGGTCCAGGTTTCTACTCCAACAGTATATGCAACACCACATTTTACAAAAATCAACTAACAATTTTTATTTTTGAAGGAAAGAAAACTAGTCTGAGAGAACCTTTGTAAGCTACCTTAAGTTTTGCACTCACAACTACATGAAATCTGCTTGATCTTAGAATAAGTATGTCTAGAGTATATTTACTAGTTGTGAGTTCTTCAGTGCTCCTTGCATTGCTCTTGAGTAGATAGCATGAGCTGCATCCTGAAAACCAAACAGAATTCAAAACTTTGTTTTAAGTATAAACAGTCTTCTTGACAGACATATATAGAACAAAGATACATTTTTATTCTCTAGTGAATGATTGCAAACAAAAATCTACATGAACTGTACCCTGGTACATACCATGAGATGTCTGAGTGATTCACCCTCTAACTGTTGGTAGGTTGAATTAAAAAGTCTAATAATCTCATCTATTTGCTTCTGGCCTTGTTTGGTTCCTGTTTTATATTAAGAATAGTGAAAAGAACTTTAAGATGTTGAGAAGATTCTTTATTATCACTGGACCCCATATCAAAGTGTGCTACACTTTGATCTTTAGGTTACTGAGAGTACTATGGCACAGTGAATAGTGCAGGACCTTTAAATGAGTTATATCAATTAATTTTACTTTGTTACCACATTTTCATACAACTGTTAAAGTGCAGGGCATAAATATCATTAACAAGAAGGCACAATATATACATCTAGCATTGCAAACCTGTTGATGGCCAGAGAAAATCAATACATCCTTGAAGATTATCTAGTGCTCTTACAACAGGTTCTGCACTCACTCCTGTAAAATAAACAATACAAGGGATTGCTGTGAACAGCTAAGAAATAATAATTACCTATGTCAGAGTCTTAAGTTTTGCATAGACACTGGAATGGGTATAGTTCTACATTTATAATTAAAGATAACATTGGTTCTATTATCTGAATTTTTACAAACAAATTACATGTACATATATATATTATATATATTCCAGTATATTTATCCTTATTATAAATTTAGTTGCTCCTTACCCTCCCAGTGGATGTATTTCCTTGCTCCCAAGCACCCCACTTCCACTAGGAGCAAAGGAAGGAAATTCCCCAAACCCTATAAAGGAGTTGAGGTGTGCGCATGTGTGTGTGTGTGTGTGTGTGTGTGTGTGTGTGTGTGTGTGTGTTGGGTGGGGGGTGGAGTGCTTTATCTAGATGTTCAATTAGACTTTTCTTGAATTCACTTTGATGGTCACAATAAAATGGTTTCAAGTAGAGGTTGGACTTGATAAATAAAAGAATCATGTTTAGTCTTGACTTGAATGATGATCAGCCAAGTGAATTCGGGAAAGGTCTAGTATTCACCTCTATCAATAAACAATTTATCTATCTTATAGCTGAGAATATTGCTATCATAACTGGAAAGCATTATTTGTAAACATTTTAAGTATACAAAATGAATTGTTATAATAAGAGAACATTTTACCAATTTCTCCTTCCAAGGGTTGATCCAAGCAAAGAACCTGGAAACTTTCATTCTTGCTGTTGAAAAAGGTTTCCTGAAACAAGATCCTGACCTGTGTACAAAAAGAAAGAAAAAGTTATCATAAACAAGATTAAACTATGGCTTGGAAGATATTCACAATATCAATAAAATCTTCAATGGAGAGGACTCAGGGAAAGTGGGCTTCTGGAGATTTTACTATGGAACCCAGTGAACCATGGTATCATTGGAAAAATTCATATGATGGTGCCACCCACAAATGTCTGTGACCCTACCCACAAACACAAAGGATTGTGTTACCAGTTAGACTAGATATATAGATGGAAAGCAGAAAATTTGAGTTGAAAATCGAATCCAAGTCAAATGACTGTGAAAAGGATAAGTGGACAAAATTATTCTTAGATGAGTCTTCTATGAGAGGAATAAATTTTGGAAATTTGTATGAAAAATCAAAGACAAGTGCTCCTTTTTCCCCATCAACAGTTAAATATTTAGACAGTATTTAGAAACACATTCCTTTGTGTATGTGGGCAGAGTTACAGAATTTTGTGGGCAGGCACATCACAAATTTTTCCAACAAAACCACAGTTTGGTGGGTTCCATAGTAAAAAAAAAATGGAGAAACAACATCAATATATAAGATTTCATAAAGGAAGACTTTGCCAGAAAGATACTATAAAATGTGCAATGATAATAAAATATCAGTCAACATGGCAGCAGTAATGATGTTTACATTTCTGCCAACTCAACAATTCTTAGACATCTTAGTTTGGCATCCATCAATAAAGTAAATGTAATTGCTATTAACTCAGACCATTGTAAACTTGAATGATAGAAGCTAAAACATGCTGCATTTAGAATTTTCTAGGTCCTACCAATCATAAGTTCTCTAATATATAAAGCAATTGAGGGGTGCACCCTTAACCCCCTCTCTCTATCAGTGCTCAAGATTTTTATGGGAAATACAGCCAAGGCCACACCTGTCTTATTTCCATGTTTTTGGCACAATTGCAATGCTAGTTTGAATATCCTTCATATGCTCTGAAACTGTGCTCATTTACTATTTCACTTATGCTCATTCATGTAGTCCCAAAATATTTTCTCATATCATTAAGCAATTTGATTTATGCAAATTAGCAATGTACAGCTTTGCATTGGTCTATGATACCCTCAAAAAAATTTCTTTATCCGTTATATACTTACAGATTTAACATCTTCAAAACCTTTGGTTGTCACAATGAATCCTTCATTCACCTTCACAGTCTAAAGAGTCATTTTTACTGATTAGTAATCATTACAGTGCATTTCACATAACCTTTGACAAGTGAGTTCTAAAGTTCGTTCTGAAGTTCAAGTTGTACTTTGGAACTTCGTTGGTGAAGGAAAAAAGCTTTGAGCTTGAAGTATAATTTACAATAGGGTTTAGTATACCTACATACAAAATGAAGATTCTATTATTACCTTTCCACTAAGAGTTTGAAAATCAGTCGAGTTCGAGCCATCTTCTGTAGGATGAGGCTGAAGTAGATGGTTCTCTACATCAGTGACAGTGTGGTTTGAGCGAGATAGCGTACCCTTTCTAGGTATGCAGATCTTAAATTAAAGTGTAATTCAGAAACTATGCGTCATAAAATAGTTAAAATAGAAATTAGCTTGCTGTATTTTGACAAAAATAGCTGGGGTTTGACACAGTCATCTTCACATCCGACATATTCATTGCTATAGCTTCGAATTCGTTGAACAGCCAAAGCAATGGAAATCTTTGCAACAAAAAAGTGTTTTATGGACACGCTTACTAAATCAGATACAAAAATTGCGTCATATAGTGGAAGGAAAGTTTAAGTTTGAATTTTGAAGCTGCGAACAAGAGAAACGTAAGACACGTTGGCAAATTTATTCTCAGGAAACTCGACACAAAAATAAAAAATTTGAGGCTCAAATTATCCAAAAGATACTCACAATCCATCGACTCTCAGCTACTACATCATATAAGGACTTATTCTTGGTCTGTATGTATTTGAAGAAAGGATTGTCGTTCAAATCCTCGTCGTATCCGTCAAACTTCAAGTTCACATCTTCCTCCATTTTGCTTGGCAAAAACAAAATCTCGTGACAACGCATGACACAAAAACCGCTGAGTCACCCCTAAATATTGCAGTCGCATACATAAAAAATTGAATCTTTTTCTATTTTTTCATATCATTCTAAAAAAAATTCTCAAGATTTCATTTGAAAACACTTCAAAATATTTGCACTTCATCCTCAAGACTTCATTTGAAAACACTTCAAAATATTTGCACTGAACTTTAGACGTACGATTTCTATATAGATTTATTTTCGCTGGATCAAAAATTTCAAAAAAGACGCGCAACCGGGATATTACGCCTGTCAAATGTTGATCAAAAAATTCAAAAGAAATTTTGGTTCAATATTAGTAGACTACAAAGGTGATTTTAATCATTTCTAGCTTTCATATAGAATATACAGTACGACTTGATTTGTACATTTGGAAATGGGGTCCCTGTGGTCATTAGGGAATGACTAGTAATTAATTCAACATGGCGGCGCCCAAGAAAAAAAATTTATTCGTAAAATAGTCGTAATTTCCCAAGACAGCAGCCAAAGTTGGCTCTGACAGGCAAAGGAATTGCCTAAATGTTTTACCTAAAGAACTTTGCCCTTAGAAAATGGCCTTTAAGGAGAAACCAGAGATTTGCATCTATAGATCCAAGTGACGTCTGCAGGAAGACTTTTCTCTTTCCTGGGCAAGGTTCCCAGTTTGTTGGAATGTGTGGGCGATTTATCAAAGAACCTTGGCTGCAAAGCCTCTTTAGTAGGGCAAACCATGTAATCGGTTTTGACCTATTGAAACTGTGCCTAGAAGGACCAGCAGAAGAATTACAGAAAACAGAGAACTGTCAGTTAGCGATTGTAATGGCGTCCTTTGCGGCAGTAGAGTGGTATTGTTACCATGGTGATTCGGTGAGGAAGTGAAGAGCTAAGGTTAACATTAATAGTGGTACTTGAAATGATATTCTGCTGTGTTATAAATGTGGAACCTGGATAGGTGCCAATGATATTTTCTCTTTGACATAATGACATACAATTCTATTCAATCCCTAACTAGACAGGGGTTGGGAAAAGGCATTAATTAACACTTATTTACTGGGACCTTGGGAAAGCAGTATGTGTTGTGGTCCCTCGACCGCTGATGTTTCCCTCAGCTTCGCTTCGGGAAACATCAGCAGTTGAGGGACCACAAAACATACTGCTTTCCCAAGGTCCCAGTAAATAAGTGCTTTATTATCATAACAAGTGTCAAAGAGAACAAAAAAATAGAGAAACTATGAATTTTGCAAATGCGCACGCTAATGTGGTGGATTCTGGTTTCCGGTTTTGATATTTTTTCAGTCACATGACTTCCGGTTTTGTTATTCCTGGTCCACAACATATTATTGCCCTCCCAGACTTGTTGCCAGGGAGACAGTCGAATTTCTTCATGTTCATGTGATACACTCTCGACCAATAGAAATTGAGGAAAATTGAACTTTGACACTTGGTATATAATAAAAGGTCTTAGTGACTGTTCATTTGTTGATTTAAAAGGGGGGCTGGTGGTTATTTCTGTAGTTGGCTATATAAAAAGCTTAACCCCATCTTAAAAAAATACTATAAATCTAAATACCCTTTACTCTTGTTTCATGAAAAGTTTACCCACTTTTCTTTTGTTTTTAGAAAAATTTAATGTTCTTGAAGGACTACCATTCATATTCAACAGTCTAAATTTTACCAAAATCCCATTCCCGTTTTGGCAATTTTGCTTTCTATTCCCATTGATCTTAATCCCATTCCTGCTGCATTAAATCCCATATAAACTATCCAATATCAAGGATAGACAAGGAATTAAATGTATTTTTCCATTGTATTTGCTCTTACAACTCAAAATGTTCAAAACTTTGCCTTCAAAAACCAATGATCTGACTTTTTTCACTAGTTGGATTTTGAACATTTCTTAAAAATAATCTACATGTTTTATGAGTAAGAATACAGATGATTAAAACTACATGTAATTGCTGCACTAAGTATTCTGTGGTTTCCTTGAAGTTATATAATTGTGTTCTCTTTTTTTAATTTTTATCAAACAGTCACTGACTTCTGTCTGTGCTGCTGCTGGGTTCAGTGTTGGTGAATTTGCAGCCTTGGTTTTTGCAAAAGCATTATCCCTGGAAGATGGTAAGATCAGGGACCACTCATTATTTATAAGGTTAAGGGGATTATGCAAAATTAGGTATGTGATGTTTCCTGATCCCACTTAATTTTCATCAAGCACATTTTTTGTCCCCAGAAATAAACAAATTTATATGCCCCCCATTTATCTGTGCATAAAAATCAGTATGACCTATTCCCTATTTGCACCAGCATACTCCTCAACCTCTTAAACAATGTAGACCAGTGCCTTAGCTACTGGACTAACACAAATCATGCATTCTGACTGGCTACTATATGTTACAACAGCTCAATAGACCTTTCCTGACTTCACTTGGATGATAACAAAACAATGGTTTTAAGTCAAGGTTGGCCTTGATAAACAAAACAATCAAGTTCAGTCTTGATTTGGAACCACCTTTTCATGATCATCCAAGCAAATTCAAGAAAGGTCTATTAGTGATGTCCCACCTGTATTATTGCCCAACTATACATGTAGTTTGTTTATACTAAAACAAACTTACAGCTATGATTCAAATACACCATTTCAACTCCAGGTTTATTGTTAATTAGTTATTTATCATTGTTTTACAGCTCTGAGGGTTATAAAGACTAGAGCAAAAGCTATGCAAACTGCTTCAGAGAAGCACCCAAGTGGTATGGTGACAGTGAAGGGATTACACTATGAAGCAGTCCAGGATCTTTGTGAAACAGCTAAGAATGCAACACAATCCCAAGATGCAGTAGCAATGGTTGCTAATTTCCTATATCCAAAGGGCCATGTTATTGCAGGGACAAAAGATGTCATAGAATATATTCTACAATATGGGAAAGTAAAAGTAAGAGGAAGATAGAACAGATTTCATATGACTGTGGAAAGCTTGCAACATGAACACAGTCATAGTATGGTCAAGGCACTGCAAGAAACATCGAAATTCTAGGAAACATCATGGGTGTGGTAAGACACACTTACAGCACCAATCATCCTGTGAGCTTTTCACAGTCATACGAAATCTACTCCAATAATGTATTTTGAATTTGCTAGATTCAAAAATCTGTTAGTAAGGGACTCGCCATAAATTAGCTTTGGGGAATGAGGGTGGAGAAAGGGGGAGGGTCATCATTTTTTTAACCTTCTGAAAGGGCCGATCATCTAAAAATAGACAAAAAGAAGAAGGGCAACATAAAAATTAAAATTATGCTGGTTCAGGATCAGATTAAGTATTAAATGTTTGAAAAAAGGAGACCATGAAAATTTAGTCCAAACCTATGGAAGGTCATGATATTTTATTCCTGTTTCTGAGAAGGGTCACGTCATTTGCAGCTCTAAATTTTAAATCTCCCTACCCCTGGTAATTTATGACAACCCACTAAAAGAAAGATTCATCCAGCCAACACTGCTGTGTTAGTGAATCATGGGCACCAAAAAACAAATACTGATTCCTTAAAATTATGGATGGTTTGGGTGGATGTTATGCAAGTTTACCTGAGAATAACATTTAGATTTGTCAATACAAGCTAAAAATATCCCAGAAATCAAGAGTTTTATGTTGTTGTTTGTTGGACCTCCTTTGGGAAAACTGCAACACCCTGATTGGAGGAGCTTTTATCTGAGTTGATCTATGAATTAAATGGTCCCTTACACTCTAGTATATTGAAGTTAGAGAAAATGCTAAGTTGATTAGAATGATGCACTGTTTTCATATTTTTGAAGTGTATATTTACCTATTGAAATATTATAGTTGTATTATTTGATGTTTAAATTTCCAGTATGGAGCAAAAGATGTCAAACCGTTGGCAGTCAGTGGTGCTTTTCATACTCCCCTCATGGCCACAGCTCAACCTATACTAAAAGAAGCCCTTGACAACACTGAAATTTGTCTTCCCCAAATACCAGTATACTCTAATGTGACTGGAAAGCCCTTCACCTCTGTTGATGAGATTAAAAGGTGAGTGTTCTAAAATTAAACATGTGGTTTGGTTTGCACACTTAAGTAAAATTTTCAAAATAATTGCTTGTTTGTGAGTAGCATTTCCAACAGGATTAAAAGAGAGACAAAGGCATGGCAGCCATGTTGGTTGTACAGACAAAAGGACCTATGATTGTCATATCTTTTAGTGGTTAAAATCATGACTCCCTCTCTTAGGGATAAAAAAAAGGAAAAGCTTTTGTTTTTTAACACATGGTATCTTTTAGGGGTATGTTATTGAAGGCCCAAAACATTAAACTGCATATCACTTATCAATTATAACTACATTATCCTTGGCCTGTAAATGCCAATAATACAATTACTGACACTGCCTGTAAATAATTTATCTTGTGTTTCAAAGTGGTATCTTTTAGGGCTATAATTAATCCAGGACCACACCCTCTTTTAGGGGTTAAATTGATTTTTTTCAATGATCATCCCCACCCTTTTAACATGGAAGTACCCCCCCCCCCCAAGAAATCTTTTGTGAAATACCACCAACATGGCCTCAGTGACATAACATGAAAACAAAGAGTTTCCACATCCACATGTTGAACATATCCTGTACCCCCAAGGAAGTTGGGTTTGGTTTGGACCTTATAATGTACATTATGCCACAGGGAACCCACTTTAGATATGGAAAATAAAATTCAAAAACATTGTATTTTATTTAATGTCTGTACTTAAAGTCCAAGATGGTGTGCCAGGTAGGGTTGGCTTTGTTGTTGACCATTTGAAAATTTACGCGTCATTTGGCACGCCAGAGCTGTACAGCCTTGTACGAAAATCTGCATGAAACGATTTTTGTTCATGGCATTTTCTACTGCTAAACTTCAAGGAAGAGCAGAAAGACTTTTCAATAAATGAATCCCCCAGTTTAGAGAACAGTTTTTCAGGATTTCAAGGCTAAAAAGGTGTCAAAATTTGGTTTTGTAATTTTCCCTATAAGTTGGATGGGTATATTTACTTGCCTCCCTTTAGGAAGTATATTTGCATAGGAGCAGCAGGATCGACAATAGGGAAATTGAAAAAATGCTCTGCTACTTGAATTTTTCATGTTACTTAGCACACCATCTCGAACTTTAAGTACAGGAAATAAATAAAATACATTGTTTTTTAATTTTATTTTCCATTTCCACTTTTATCTAAAGTGGGCTCCCTGTGATTATGCTTAATCTTTCAGAAAATATCCTTAGAAATTTCCATACTTATTGCTATAATTGTAAATATTTGAAATTTCAGTTTGTCTTCATACCTTACACATGGATATTTGCTGGAACTTTAAGACTTACCTATTGCAGTCTTAGATATTCATTCACATATGAAAAATCATTTCAAATTAGATTTAGAATCAAATATAATTTTATCTTTGAACAATATTAAGATGCACAGAAAGGTACTTTCATAATAATTAAGGTATTGGCACCTTTTTTTTTTTCATTTAATGCAAGGGAAATAAAAATATTTAAGTTATGTAATCATTATCTTTTTTCTATAGGTTGTTGGTTGAGCAAGTTGTTCAGCCAGTTCAGTGGCATACACTTATGAAAAATCTGATAGCTGATCAGAACCCAAGAATGTTCTATGAAGTAGGCCCAGGAAGACAGCTAACTGCTATGCTGTACAACATTGATTCAAAATACAAACAACATTGTAAGAATTTATCTGTATAGCTTACAGAGCATGAGCACTAAATCCATAAAATTAAAACAAAATTGTTACTGCATAATAGTTTTTATTTAGTCAGTCACTCAACCAGAACAATACACAGGAGAGTATACACCTGTTTCCAAAAGGTTGTCAGTCAGTGATCTGAAACCTGAGTCAGATAATTCACCAGTGCAGGTCATTGCTCAAAGGTGTTGTTGTATTTAGCTATTTACTGATTGCAAACTAGTAAGATAAACCTTAATTTGGAAATAGAACTTAATTCTATAAATTCACAGCTCATGTCCTCAATTCCTTTCTGTCTCAGATTTTAGATTTCAGATCTCTGACCAACAACCTTTTTGAAATAGGTTACTAGTATAATAAAGAGAATGCTGGGTTATTATCACTTACAAGCATCACTTGAATAAAGGCTAAGAAGTAAAGTAATTATAAACAGAGATAGAAGTCTTGGGTATATTGATATCTCCTGCATATTGTTCAAACAGGTTCACTTAGGTTTAAGCAATAACTAATTATTGCTAAATAAAAGTTACTGGTATTAGGCTGTCTTGAACAACTTGATTTTATTTCATGGATATAGTGTTTGTGTTCTTCTTTTGGAGTAATTAGATTGATACATACCTCAGACATAATCAACGGTTTTCCCGATTCAGATCACATATCTACTGAACATTATTTCTCTTTTCTGGCAATGTTTGAGGAGATACATTACATGAATGAAACTCAAACAATATTTTCCCTGAAGCCTTTAAAGTGGGAAACATTTAGGTGCAATGGATTTTGACTAGTGGTTAAACTAAAATTTCCAGAGAAAATATACATCCTGTCCCTTGGCTGCATAGTGTTGGGAGTACAAAGTCTCTCCCCTTCCCCACCCATGAGGGCAGGATGAAGGAACAGTGTATTGTAATTCAAATTTTTGCCATTATTTATTCCATGGTATTGTCTTTCCATTTTCACAACAGGCCATCTTGTCCCAAAACCAAAACCTGTTTTCAGGAATTTGGGACTGGTCATTATTTAGAGAGGGGCCTGGTGCAATTTTTTCTTTTGGGGGGGGAGGCTCAGCATTTTTTAGGCTCAAAAAAAAAGAGGGGTCTAAGAGAGAAACATCTTGAAATTAAAATTCATTATGCACCAGCCCACTACTCTAAATAATGTCCAGTACCTCAGTAAATAGGTTTTTTTCATTTTTCCTAGAATACTTACATGGTAGGCAAAATATTCTATTTCTGTGATCAGAGTTTGAATTTTGGCAGTGTCCAAGTCAAGTTTTTGAGAATATGGGATTTTGTTATTAAACTAAGGGGGGGGGGGGTACAACAGTCACTGATAAAGATGTACTGTACTGCCCAACCTAACAGGAAGCCCTGGCAACATGTAACATGCGTACAAAGTAATGCGGAAGTCTAAACAGTTGAGAGACTTGTTCCTAGGCATCGCTCTTTAAATAACCTTTTAATATTATGGTTAAGAAATTTATGTTTTCTTATATATAATTTCAAAGAATCTACATTATAACTTAATTGCTTAATTGTATAATAACACGAGAGAAAAGTCTTACATCTTAATATTCAGACACTCAAATTTTACAGTCAACATGCGTCTTTGCACGTCAATGACATAACGCAAATTATTATTGTTAAACCAAGCTTTTCCACCTTTGACCTTTTATTTTTTAAATAGTTTGTTTTGTCTGCTAAAAATCTAAATTTGTGGCAATTTTAGCAAGACTGGAAATAAAAATAAGGGTCATTCAGTTAAGGCCTCATCTGGACGTACGTGATTTTAAGTAACAACAACTCGATAACATCTGAATGTTTTCTAAAAACAGGATGATTAAATGTCATTAACAAAGGCACTGCAAAAGTCTGCAGGGCTTGTGGAACTGTCTTCCAAAACAGCACCAGAAATTGCCCTGTTTCATTATGACCTCCTGGAATGTTTATGGCGGGGACAGAATTGTCCAGAACAATAGAAATTTAAACAAAATTCACTCTGCTAAGAAAAGTTAAGTCAGGTTTCCAAATATAAGAAGTACTGATGTTTAATACACAATATTTACTGCATTAGGTGTATGTTATCACTTTCTATGGTCCATAAAATACATTTAAAATCGATTTTCTTTGTGTTGCTACTGTTTAGTCTGCCTTCCCCCTCCCCCCCCCCCCCCCACATGACTGTGATCCTTAGTGTTGAAAGAGTGGATTGTTTTGATGTGTTGTCACAATGAAATAGGGTAATTGAAAGAATGCACAATCTGTCTTGTGCTTACACAGGTTTGAGAAATAAGATTTCATTCACCAGTTTATTATTTCCTCATCCTAAAATCAAAGGATTTAGCTTTTGTGTACTCTAAGAAAACAACCACCCACTGTTAACCTTCCTGTTCTTGCTTGCCCTCTCCACAAGAGAACAAGGATAGATTTGAGATTACTGAATGACAAACAGTTTACTATCAAATATGGGGCATTGTAGTTTGATACAGCATTGTAACTTAAGTTACCTTTATTACCTTACTTTTCCTTTGCTTAATCCTCGAGAATTTGTGTTATATCCAAGCCACCAGCTCCAGAGTCTTTCAATCACAACTACTTCATTTTTTAAGATTACATAATGAAACAACAAGTTTTGAAAACAATTTGATACTTCTTTGTTATAATTTCCAATCAAATTACATTAATAAAGTGGCCATTAATGGCCATAAATTTAAGGGCTACAAAATAGCAATTTCTTGGCAGCAACAGTCTTAAGACTTCAAAATAAAGCTACTAAGTATGAATTGAAGAAGTTTGTAAATTAATTCTCTTGCAGAAAAATATATAATATATACCAATAAAGTAATCAATGCTTCATCATAAAACCACCTTTATTTAGTGATACCTAGAGTCATGTCGTAATTGGAGAAATCTTGAAATATGTTTAATCAATGATGTCTGGCATTTATCAAGATGCTATCAATATACCTTTGTTTTAAAACTATGCTCTAAAGCTTTATGAAATGACTGAACTTTCTTTTAGTTTTTATACTTTAATCTAAATGTATGGAGAAAAAGCCTGAGTTTGAAGACCAAAAACTGCTGCTTTGCCTGTATATAATAGTTGAATAATTCATAATTTGTTAAACTCTGCACACTAAATTCATGTAATTAAATTCTATGATAGTAAACTAATGTTAAAGGTAGAAAAATCTGTTTGTAGATGGTGATAAGATTCTTAAGCTCGATGCCAGTTTACAACAGCATCAACCAAGGGCTTAGCTCTAATTCTTTGCCAGCATTCAGGAATGTAGGTCAGGAAATGGTAATTGACAGTAAACAAATTGACAGGAAATGTCTTCCTGAAAAGGAACCAGTGTAACCTTATTGGACAAGGTTAAGGTTAAGGCCAAATGGCCTTTTTACAAAAATGTCATTCTCTGCTACCCGTTACTGCTGGTAAAGAACTTGAGGTTAAAACCAAACAATTTATTATCACAAAAGCAGATCAAATCTGAATCTATCACAACAGCACTTATTGCTGTATTTGAGTAACTTAACATTAATATTAAATTGGAAAAAGATTTATACTATTAAATTTTATGATAACAGCAACTATTAATACAAAAGGTTTACTGTAAATTGCCAACAATGTTGGTTAAAAGATCTACTATACGAGCATTATCAGCACAGCTCTAGGAGTTACCATGTGCTCTGAGGGTGTGGCTATTCAATACTGATGAGTACAGCCCACCTACAAATTATTCTAAAGACATACAGCTTCCATAGAAAAATATTACAACGTCCTTGGGCTATTGTTTCATTTCCTATATTACCGAATGCAAAAAGTATTTTATGACGCTTTTTTGAGAGCGTTTTTTTTTTTTTTGCTTTGTCATAATGGTTTAAAAAATGCTTAGGCATTGGCCAATACTGTTTCTCAAAATAGAAATCTTATAAGGTATAAGTCAACTCTTTCTTGAGTATCTCTCACTATAGAGAGAAAAAGGTCTGCGATTTATTCCAACTGAAAATCGTAGGAATAACAATTTAATCGACACACTAAGATAACCGCATGTTTTTTGTTGCTTTGGGACAAAATTTGCGACACAAATAACTGCTGGAATTGACGAATAACATCAATTCGTATCGCAAAATAATTGCGCAAATTTCCATCAAAAGGATATCTAACTAAATTCCAAGGCGTTGCGTTGCGCTTGTCTATACGTAGCGTAGTCAGAGCTTCTGAATATGCCGCGTTTACAAAACTTCAATAACGTTTCTATGGAAAACGATTTAATTAGGTCATCTTTTAAAACATTTTACCTTAACGAAATTGAACATTTTGAATAACAATGGTGATTTATAATTCAAGTCTATGACATTAACATGGTAGCAAACTCTAAGAAACTATCAAGATAAATGAAATTACCTTAGCACAGATTAGAAGTCGAAGAAAATTCTCAGCATCCTTGCAAACTATTGCTAGTTTTGATAACGCCATGAACATCTCTTTCGCTGTTAGTGTAATTGTAAACGCGGCAAATTATGTGAAGGCTCTTTCAAAGCTTTATAAGAGCTGAAAACACCTCGTAAAGCTTGGTTCACTAAAGAGTTAACACCTCTGTCCTACAAAGTATGTAGCGGCCTGTTTGTGCTTTGTTTGGATGGACATTGTAAACATGCTGAGTTAAATATAGTGTCCCATCATTTATCCTTGAACAATTTGAATAAAAAATATATATTCTTCATCTGAATTTTTCTTCATAAATAATCATGAATGAAACTATACGATAAATAAATTTTTAAACATGATTATATTCGTACTCATATTTCGATGCGCGCATTAAGGCTACGCATTTTCTTGGTCCAATCAAATAAATATTTAACAAAATACATAAAGATTTCCATGATTCTCTCTTTGTATGTCATTCTTTTGTAGTAATTGAAAAGGAGATTAAAGTCGAAAGAATACCAAATTCGTCAACAAATTTGAATTATAATTTAAATCACTTGTTCCAAAGGACCCAAGTGATTTTGGATTTCGAAAGTAATTTTGCGTTAGATAAGTTTCAAAAAATCGTGAATTTGAATTTAAAAAGAAAGAAAATCGATTAAAACTAACAAAACTTTGTAAAGAAGTTAGCAGAAGATCATACTCTACCAGAACAATTGGAGATGAACTCAAATGTAGTAAAGTATGAATGAAGTTCAAGACATCTTAGAAAAATAGAAAGATCTGAACATTAATACTGAATTGTATACACAAATTCACCTCACAAAAATAAACAGAAATATTGAATGTGAAAATGCTTAAAGTATATCGTTTGCTAAGCAAGGATTTTGACATATCTATTAGTTCTACATAAGCATCTTAATATCACTAACATCAAAATACTTGGATACGGTTGTTACCAAAATCTACAGCAACAATAAGTCCATCGGGAGTGACACAGATACCTGATGGTCGATCTAGATGTCCCAAAGCATGTCCGTGGCTGCCAAAGCTACAGAGGAAGTTGCCATTCGGTTGGAAGACCTGAATTCTGTGATTCCTAGAATCTGCGACGATGATGTTACCTTCTTGGTCGACGCACACTCCTTGAGGTCGAACAAACTGCGCAATGCCGCTTCCCTCTGATCCAAGAAACTGTGCACTCTTGCAGTCGGCAGATATGACTAGCAAGCGATGGTTGTTGAAGTCTGTGACGATCATTCTACCATCATGGGTGAAGGCCACACCACGGGGCGAATCAAAGTGCTTCCAGTGGATACCCTCAAAGCCATATTTGTTAATAAACTGACCATCGTGTGTGAAGAGCTGCACTCGATGATTGCGAGTATCGGAGACCAAGATGTTTCCTTCACTGTTCACGGCTACGTCCCAGGGGTAGCTGAACTGTCCATTCTTGCTTCCTTTCTCCCCAAATTTAATCTCAAACGTTCCGTCCAGTTTGAAGACCTGTACCCTATGGTTGTCCTTATCTGCTACTATGATGGTTCCCCTTTCATGATCACAAGTCACCCCTGCCGGCCGATCAAACTGACCGTTGCGAGAGCCTGCAGAACCGAACTTGTGAACAAATTTCCCGTATTTATCAAAGATCTGAATCCTATTATTACTACGATCAGCTACAATAATATTGCCATCTTTGTCGCAGCAAACACCCCATGGTCTACACAATTGTCCTCCAGATTCCCCCTCAGATCCAAACGAGAGTAAAACTGGCCCAATGCCAGTGTAATTCCGACCTTTCTTTATCTCTACATGAAAAGGAGAGTCCTGAATGTGTTGTCCACGAATTGTCACTGAAATTATATGCTGTCCCTCGATCTGAGGTTTATAAGTTACGATATATACCCCATTTTGACGATCGGAGACTTCCCCACGATAGAAGATCCCATCTGGTCCTTCAACTACTACATGTACAGGGTCCCCACCAATACCTCGATTTTCGTTATGGTGGTCTCTAGATTGAACTACAAACATGACTTCTTTACCACGCACACCGCGACGTAGGCCCTCACCACTACCAAAACAAAAAGGAGCAAAAGCACTACTACTTACGATTCCCAGTGAGCTGATAGCTGTTTGTAGAGCAAGATCAGGAGGTGTGAATACAATGGAATCATCTTCATGAGGCTGTAATAAACCACGTTTTGCTCGCAAATCGTTCAACGTCTCAGTCAATCGTGCTTTAACGGCCAACAATTCGGGATCAGATCCTTGTTCTAAGGCAACCTCAGAACCCTCAGTTATACTAAGAACATTCGACAAATAGGTTTGAAGCTCTTCGATCTGCATCTGTAGAGACTTCCCCTTTATTTGCCTCACCTTTTCAACTCGCCGTAGAAGATCTCTTTCTCGTTCTTCCAAAGCCAGTTTATGCCTACGGGTAGTCGATCTGATTTCTTTGGAGACAACTTGAGCTTTAAATTCTACTTGTTCCAATGTTCTTTTCGATAAACTGATAGCTTCTTCTAGATTTTTAGCCTCGACTTTTGAGTCTTCGATAAGTTTGCCTACAGCTCCTCTGGTAGTCTCGGCTACGTCACGTAGATATACGAAGTTGTGTCCTCTGTGATCGCTGAACATACACTCTCGACAAATCGGTTGGTAACAAGTATCACAGAAGAGCCGTAAAAATTCATTTTCGTGAACTTCACAACGAGATAAACCGTTCGATGGTGCTTGTTCCGGTAGTGCCGAAGACATAGGCGTACGAGATGAAGTTGTAGCAGCACTGATCTCCTCTTCTGAACTCTTAATAGTCATTTTTCCTTGAAGAATCGCTCCTTCCATCAGCGAAACAATTTTGTGATCTTTAGTAAGTCGAACTCGTAGATGAGCTCGAACACAATTTTCACAGAGATATTCGCTGCAGTCTTTGCAATAAGAGGTCACCCAAGTTCCTTCTCCGCAGTTGCTACAATCGCGTATCACTGCTCGAATCAAACTACTACTGTCGACAATGTCTTCTTGTGGAGGAAATACATTGAATATATCTCGACTCAAGTACGGAGAAAGCTCCTGAAACTCATCTAAAGGATCCTCGCCATCATCGCGAAGATGAAAGTCTCTCTGGCACTTCGGGCATTTCAAATTCAAACGTCCATCCAAATCGCGGTGTATCGCTTCAGTCAAACACTGCTTACAGAAAGTATGTAAACATGGTAGAACTTTAGGGTTTTCAAGTCCACTTAAGCAATTTGGACACGATTCTGGATCCCGATACAGCTGACTAGATCCCTCCGCCATTTGTGAACATGTGAAACGCATTGATCAGCCGATTCCCGCGCTACGATTTCAAGATCTCGGTGAGCTTTGCTCCACTACCGGCCAACACATATAGTCCAAATGATACGTGAGCACATGTGAATGATGCTGACCAAACTTGTTCGACGAAGCGTAAATCATAATTGTACGGCTTTCCCTTTGAACTTGGAGTGTTTTATCGGACCAATCAGAGCGCTCCGTGGGTGGGGAACAAATAAATTCACATGGTCATGTCTTTGTTTAGTAACATAAAAAACTGTCAATCAGGACAAAAACTGTGTTCACTAAGCCAATCAAAACGCTTCATTGACGCAGTTTTAAATAGCTCGTCGAGTAGCACATTGTCCTTATCTTCGTTTTTATACTCATATTCGCCAATAAGATTGTTTTTTTTTCGGAGATTTTGAGTCAAACACCGTCCAAATAGCAACAAGGTAATCTTCTAAAGGCAAGAAGAGCGAAGCCTTCTTTCTCTTCGGATTTTTTCCCAAGGTGTGAGGTCGATCGTTTTAGAAAGGAAGTTGGATTGGACGTCCTAATGAGATAACGTGTCCAAGAATCGCTTGATCAAGCATATTATCCAAAAGCAAAGCTCGGTAAACGGCTTCATCATTGGCCTACGAGACCTCTCTGTACCTTATCCAATACAAAACATTTTTGTGCTCTGATGGCTGAACAAAGACAACATAATAAGCATAGTTGTGATTCGTTTGTTTGGCCAAATGCCATGACTAAAGAAATAAACTTTGTTTGGCACTTCCGGTCATAATCTGGTGTTTTTGCACTGCGTCACAATCCAAGGACGCTGTTTACAACCAAAAAATATTACATAATCAAATTAGTTCGACACCTCAGCTAAGCAACCAACAGACCCGCTAAAAAGAGCTGGTTTTTGTCCAACAGCTTTCTTTGTTATCTCAACAACTGTTCAAAAAGATACGATGTCGCAATTCCAAAAGCAGTTTTCATTCAAATACCTCTGCACAACAAGAAAAGCCTTTCTCCTCCTTTCAATACACATTATTTCTCCTTTGACTTTTTGTGCTGTTCGCTGCTAGCGCTAATTCAGTAATAAGCCGTTTTGTACGCAGTCCTTATGATTTGTTTTGAGTATATTTAGCCAAGAAATCCCCTTTGGTAATAGGTCTCGCGGTGGGGCTGTAATCTTAGCCGGAATACACACCGACAAATAAGAAATACGACAAAGGCGCGCTATGTATTAACGCTATTCGACTTTGAATACAGTTTGAAAAAAGGTCAACATTTTGTGTAAGAAACAATGGAATTAGCGCTGCTGTAATCGCTTCTCCAGAATATTCATTGTCTTCGCGGCCCTTGTTCACTTATCACCCTGATTGGTCCAAAATTAATCGAAGTCAATGATTAGGTCATACATGGTTAAAGCTTTGTAATCTAGTTAATAATTTTACTGTAAACGTATAAATTCGAAGTGATAATTTTATCTCCTTTTATTTCTTGTTTATCATTGTTACCTTACAAATGTTTTCGATTACCTTGTGTCGGAATCCAACGAAAAGACTCCCTACAAGGAGTTTTCCAAGAAAGAAAAGAAGTCAGTTCCGAAGGTACTCAGTTACTAAAAATATCCTCAAATTGAAGCTCAGGTGTTGCATTTTGAGACTCTGTGAAAAAGAAAACTAATAGAGAACTGCCCAAATACCCCAAGCTCAAAACCTGCTCAAAGCCAAACAAAACTTGCAAACTAACTAAATCGTATTGAACTGTAACCGCGTCATTTTGTAACACTAATAGCAACATGAATTATATGGATTATTATGGATCATGTTTCTGGTTTCCGGTTTGCAGATCGGCGCACTACATACCGGGAATATTATTTGTGTGCCGCGTATTCCCGCCCGGTGAGTGCTGGAGAAGTGAAGCCGCCGACAACATGTTAAAAGATTGCTGTAACGAAACTTGACAAAGTACAGTTGTACTTGCATAGTCAGATTTCAGTGAAGTGTTTTATGAGTCTTAAAAAGAAAAAAAGAAATAAAGAGGTGAATAGAAAGATAGTGCTTTTCCCCCCGTTTTTTTTTTTTTTTTTTTTCTTTTTTCCTTTTCTTTATCGCACGTCGTAACTTTCTTTTCCGCCGTTTTGAACTTTTTTAATCTATAGCTAATTCCCTTTACGTTGTCACTGAAAAAAGCCTAAAGCCTATTATTACATTATTACAAAAAGAAACTCACAGTATACTTACAAATTGTACGACTTGGACATATATTCCTTAATTCAGCCTACAGCGAAGGTTGTTGGTAAACAAAAGATAGATGAAAGCTTTTAGGCATTTTTTAGTTCAGCGACAACATTGTTTGAATTAGCTATATATCTACTACTAGGGTGCAGGATCCTCCTTCTTTAACATGATCGGGCTGTAATTCTGCACTACCACAATAAATATTTCCAAGCTTACATATATATATATATATATACTGCGATTTGCAAAAACTTTGACATTCTTGGCAAAAACTAAACATATATAAAATTGGGTAAGAAACTATGGGATAGCTTCAATGATATTTTTACTTAGTAGTCTAGTATCAAGGGTATGTGAAAAAAAATATCAGCTTGGTTATCCCATAATTTCTTGGATATATTTGATATATATTTCTTTTTGCCAAGAAGGTCAAAGTTTTTGCAAATCGCAGTATATATATATATATATATATATATATGTAAATATAATGAGATAAATGTGGAAATTAAACCTTCGAACCTTCTTCATTTTCATTTCTTTTCTGTTTTCTCTAACAACGTATAGAATGAATACAGGTGATTACAAAAATTGTTGTTTTTATCCTAATACTCCAGTTTCGAGTTCTCCGCTATACAGTGTTAGCCTCGTTTTTGTGTAAAATATTCACGCGTTTCAATGAAGGTCCGTGGTATTTCAAAGTGTTTGTATTGTTAAAGTCGTGCATTCTTTTATCTATCGTTGGTATTTATGCATATCTTGACACTGAAATGAGGCTAACCCTGTAGAAATGAGTCTGTAATCAAGAAACACAGCGGTATTCGGCGAATTCGAACATTTGCTATTAAAGTTCCTGTTCTGCTTCTTCAAACGCTGTCATGAGTATTTTACGACCGGCTCAAGTAACGACTGTGTTTTCAATCTTATCAGAAAACCACACCTACAGAGTCACCACCCATTCAAAAGGATTATTAGCTGCGGGTGCATTGGTCAATAATCAGGCTCCTAAAAAATATAATTTAGAATCTTATGATGTTATTATTATAGACGCTATGAGATTTCCTAGTAGTTTTATAAATTAGACTATAAAAATGAATGGCTGTAACTTCGAGAAAAAAATTTTTTCATCTGCGGCATTATCGTACACGGTCCATTAATTTTATTTCACATTTATAGTTTTATAAAGCAGTTTTTTTTTCTGATTATCATCTTTATTACTGTGTAGTGCCTTATTCTTGTTGCAGAAACAGATTTTCCGGACCGTTTTCTCGGCGTTGTCTCGATGAATCTTAAAACCAAAGCAGTAAAATTCATCAGAACCTTTCAGTAGTTTAGTTATTGAATAAAATATGAATAAAAATGATAAATAGGCTTATTAGAAAAGCACCTCATGGGTGAATTACAATACGCATAAAAATACAACAATACAATAATATAAAACGATACTTCAGTATTATATAAAAGTAAACTTCTTGGACTGTTTCGAATTTCGTTTTTCTTTTCTGGGTCTTCCGTTTCTGTAGAAAATGCAAATCATCTGGTTTCAAACGAGTCACATGCGAAACTTAATAACTACTTAAATAAGTACTAGTGAAACTGTAAACAGGAAATTATCATACTTAACCGGCTGAATCTTCTAAGAGTATCTTTTGGATTTCCGAAATAATCCCGAAACAGGTCCGACTTTCTTCTTTGGTCTTTCGGTTATGCATTTCCGGCCCACAGCACATGCTCTCTGGACCAGGAGCAACGCGGGCTTATGGTATCGCTTACTCCGTGCACAGGATTGTGGGATTGAAATTAAGCACGCGGTAGAGTTCGTGCCCAGTTTTCCCTGAACGTTTGAACACTCTTGCTTCTTTTTCAATCAGAGGAGGTTGGACACGGTTAAACAAAGGACTATGGGTAGAGCTCTCGGCCAATCAGAATGTTGAATTGCCTCTATTCACGGGAAAGTAAAATCAACAGTGAAAACGAATGCTAGCAATATTTCTTCGTCTTATTTTCCCATAAAACATAAAAATTGTTCAGATAAAGAAAGAAATTTGAAAATCATATAAATGAAGAAGAGTTTTATTTCTACAAGACTACTGAAAGCGTCTTTTCGTTGACTTGCAAAGATCGCGTAGTACTTCTCTTATCCTGCAACACTCAGATTCGAAATAAGCAATACTAAGAGGGTTCACATTTTTCTGGACGCAGTATGAATAGGAAACCTGCGTAGCACAACGGAAGTGCGATTTAAAATCGTGTATCCCAGCAAACAACATAACGAGACCTATAACCAGATTTGAATTGGCTTTTTAAAGTCATATTTTCTGGTTTTCATAGATTCTCCTCTCTACGTACACCATAACTTCAAGGTTACAGGATTCGGGATTTATGACGACAAGATATTATAGTCAAGAGTTTTTTTTTTTTTTTTTTTTTTTTTTTTTCCGCTTTTGACTAACAACGTCAGGAGCGGATCTAGGGATTGTTCGTCCCAACCCCTTTAAACCGCAATCGAACCTCCTAAATGACAACTACGAACCGCCGTAATTAGAAAATATCCAATACAAAATGACAACTACAAACTCCCTAATTAGAAAATATTGAATACAAAATGAAAACTACGAACCTCCTAATTTAATAGAAAATATCCATACAAAATAATTTTCTTGAAGTTTTGTTTTTACTAAAATTTCGGCGGTTCGAACCAACCTAGCCAAAATTCGAACTCTCCCTCCCCCATAGCCAAGATCCTGTCCGCCCCTGAACATCTATGTAAAAGACCAAACATCGAATTTTAGAAGTTGATTTTTGCAGAGTGAGGAAATCCGAAGAACTCGGAGGAAACGCTCGAGGCACATAGGAGAGAACCAACAAACAACTCTACAAGAGATACATGATATTCACAGCGCACATCACCTTTGGTTTCCTTCATTTAAAACTCTGGTGACGAAAAGGGCGCTCTTCAAATCTCACTGAAATTAAAGTAAATCGTAAAATGTACTTTTTTGGTTATCAAAGCGGTGATCGATTAATAATAAATAACTCCTATCAGCTCGCATTGGTCGTTGAGGTTGTCGACGTTACAAAAGAGAAAACTAATTACTAAGAGAAAAGTCAGTTTAGAAGTTGTCGCAAACGATGGATTTTTAATGCACAGTAAGAGACGTAGCCATGCATTGTACAGAAGATTTTAAAACTAGTTGGAAATTCAATACACGTTTAGAAATCGTTTTGGATGACTTGAAAAGATCATTCACAGTGTTTGACGATAAATCAAGTAAACTAAAAAGCGGTCACCCCAAGGGAGGTCTTTGAACACAATATACGACAAGTTTAGGGGATTGGTCGCTAACAAGAAGTGGTCGCTTATGAGGTGCTGAACAATGTCTTAGGATGGTCTCCGAAAACACTGATTAGCAAGTGAAGTCTGGTCGCTTGAGAGAGGTGATCGCTAACAAGAGGTGGTCGGTCATTACGTGTTGAACATAGTTTAGAGGTGGTCTCAGAAAACACTGACTAGCAAGTGAAGTGCGGTCGCCTGAGAGAGGTGATCGCTAAAAAAGGTATGGTCGCTTATGAGGTGTTAAACACAGCCGCCTGCTTGATATCAAAGCCATATGTATTGGTAAAAAACGTTTTAAACACAGAGTTTGGATAAAATCATATTAGATATTTTTCTCAATATGAGCGTTTTCAGGTGCGGGCCCAACAAAGTACTTACATGCAAATCAAGGGGTCAATTACTAAGGGGGATGTCGCTGAGCGCATTTCATACTTATAAGCAATCGCTCAAGGCGAAATCAATGCGCTCGCCCATAAGAAGCCAAATACGCCTGAACATTCTATTGTCTGATGATTTCTTAAAGATACTAACTGTGTCTATGCTGTCTGTGTCGCTCCTTCAGTGATGAGTATGCATAGGCAGATGCTTAAAGGAGCTTGTCAGTATCGCGTGTGGCACGAATACCGTCGTGTCGCATTCTACCACATGTACGTTTTCTCTTTCGTGCCTTGCGCCTTTGGCATTATACCGGAAATGACCTCGACAGATAAGGGTAATGGAGTAAATACCTAAAAGAGTGTCTACAGATTAAATCTTTCCATTTTTTTTGGAAAACAGATTTTTTTCGTGTGGTTTTCTCCACTGTAGGTTGGTATTGGTCTAGAATCTTCCGAAGAAACAATCGTCAACGTACATGCGTTTAGGCTATAAAATATAGAATGAAATTATTTTCTCTTATTCCTTTTGATCCCTGCCCATAGGCTAATAAATTGTATTAGTATAGATTTGTTTTTCGATCATTAGTGGTCAATAAATACATCTCGTGACTAATCAATGAATCAATCACAATCAACACTTCCATTGGAATTCTATTTTTAGAACTAGAATTTAAAATGTTTCCGGCCGCTTCACTGTAGATCAGATTGGTTGTTCTTTTGAGCTTTGAAAAGCCCACGCGTTCTCTCGTTTATGGCCAACACCCTCGCTCATGATCACATCGTGCAGACCGGTTAACATGATCAAAAATGACAAGAAACCTACTTGAGACTGGGTATGGTATCGTGTGGGGTTAACATGCCATTGTAGATAGTTTAAAGATTAACAAAGAGTCAGTACTGAAGAGTTAAAGATGCGCCAGAGAAAACAAAGGACAGAGCAGCTTTTTTCATAATAGACCTAATTCGCTTGGGCGTAATGTTTTCCCAATTCAGACCTCTTGGGAATACGATTCTTTGTTTGAGGT
>WUAP02152121.1:0-10797 GCA_015163945.2 Stichodactyla helianthus
ATCTTTTATTACATCTAAATTTTGTAATATAGCAGAAATTACAATAAATAAATAAATAAATAAATAAATAAATAAATAAAGTTTAACTTGGCTAATTAAGGCACCTATTACCATTCCTCTATATTTTCTATATTTTCAGTATTGTTGCTCTGGGGTCGGGAGCATGAAGTGAGGAATGGTCCACCTCTTGGCAGAACTTATCCAAACAGGCTAGGAATAAAAAAAGAGAGCTGCTTGTGGTCTAATCTCCTTCCTGGACTACCAGCAGTGAACATAATAATATCCTGTGTTGACACAGGCTTTATTTTGTGTGAAAGCAACAGTGGCTGTAGTACTATACTTACCTACTACAGGAGTCACACTGTACTACTTTTCTCTGTGCATTACTTTGGTGACAAAGTGGACAGCCATTAGCTTTATGAGTCTGGTAATAACATCCACTACACAGTGAGTAGTCCATATACCACTGACTTGCTTTCCTTGACCCACACTGCCTACATTTGCGACATTTCTATGAAGGAAAACATTAATCTAAAACCATTTTCCTGAGCAACATAATTTTGAAGAAATGTACATGTTAAAAACTACACACTGTCATAATGATATTAAGCACAAAAGCTTGCATCTTCAGTGGGCTCAGAGGGCTCAGTTTGTTGGTAAAGCAAAGCAGATTTCATATGATGGTGAAAAGCTTGTGGCACAAACACCGTCATGACACAGTCATGACATGGTCAAGGGAAGGCAAGGCAAAATTTCAGAAAACATCACAGTTGAATGCAGCATTAGGTATGCTTATAACAATGAACATTCAGTGACCTTTTCACAGTGTGTCATACAAACTCTGCTTTATCAATGGGGTGTTGGTAGCTTGTCAACTTGATGCCTTCTAGTGTGAGTGGTGAGTCATACAAAGGTGTTTGGACCGGGTTATAGATATCAGAGCTGAAAACACTTACTTCACACTTCCAATTGAGTCTCCCCTTCATAGAGGCCAATGGCTCTGAGCAAAATACATGGCAAGCTTTGTTGCATGTTCTGCACACAAGAAATCTTTCTGGACTTGACAATTGCCTGTAAATAAAGAAATTAAAGCATCCAGTGAGAATTTTTGACACAGTATTTCAAGGAAAGTATAATTAAAATATATACAAAATCTAAACACTCCCATTAAATTTGAATACAGTCTGGTACATACTCAATACAAAACTATTAATGACAAGTACTGGGTGAATTACTGGGTATAGAAAATGCTTTGATATGTTTTCATACCATCTATTTTTCTGTCTTAACTCTTCAGGTGGTCTGCACCCCCCTGAGATGAGCTACTTAGAGTCCATTATGGATTTAATGTTATTAACTTTTGGTGCTTGAGTCTCAATCATAAATGGTGCACCCACTCAAAAAAAAAAAAAAACCTGGATCCACCTTTGTTCTTTCATCTATTTTAGGATTAAAAAATATCTTATTTCTTTGTATTCTAGAGTTATTACCTGCAAGATTGACATGACTTGCACATAAAACATTCCCAACCAGCTCTGATTTGTTCAGATGGTCTTAGAGGGGGCATACAGCATTTACCATGATAATGGTACCCACATCGTGAACACAGCAGAAGTTCTGATAGATCACCACCACCAAGCTTGCACTTTTCACAATAAGCTAATTAAAAACAAACAAATATTAAAATTAATGATTTAACGTCAAAAAAACAGACTTAAATTTTCTCTTTATACGGCCTACAAAATTTAAATTTTTAAAACTTCAGGATAAAGGTGAAAAAATCATACCTGTAGATGCTACCAAGGAAAAGTGATCTGGACAGTGCAGTTTCATAGTCTTAACATCCTTCAAACAACATAACAAAAACAGTTGTAGTTGTAATGACGAATCTCCAAATAAGTACCCACATATTTGGGATACCTGTGGAATTGTTAACACAGGAAACCCAAAGATTCTGCCCTGCGTCAAGTGTAACCTTTATACCACATCTATGATGTATCACAATAGGCCACTAGCGTGATGGCATCATTTTACTACAACTACCAGAATGCCTCACTAATTTCTTTTATGGCTCATTTTTACTTTTTTTGAAAGAAGATTCATTGTTCAAAAAGTGGATGGTTAATATAGTCCTACCTGATATGTTCCTGCAGCCAATGCACATGGATAGTGGTAGAGTTTTTGACAGCTCTCAGCTTCACATTTTATACTTGCACCAAAACCACCACAGTGAGAACATTTCTAAAATGGACATCATTCAAAAAATAAGGTAAGGCTCATTTTTGGGGAGGAGGGGAGGGTCAAACTTGTGTTTTGAAATTGAATGGGGTTCACCCTGTTTGGGATGGTAAAGACTAATATTGCCTCATTTTTTTTTCTGCAATGGCTTACTTTACCTCATTCTAGAGGAATGCAAACAACAAAAAACAGATTACTTTACCTTGGTTAGTATTTCATTTGTGATGTCTACAGTTAACCCTAATACTGAGCTTGATGTCATGGACGATAACGTCCAGGCAGCACACTTTTCATGCACCCAAACACGCCCTACTGCATCACACAGATCAGAAAGCTGTTGTTCTATCTTAAATCCAACACTTCTGATGCCATTGGGTGTTTCTGGACTGTGTCTGGAAAATTAACAGAAAATATCCATATTTTAAAACCCTGAGTGTAGTCCAGCCAGAAATTGAAAGCAAATCTGGCAGTTTTGGAAAATGATTGATAAATCTTAAAATATCATCATATATGGTACTTTTTCATTGTTTTACCTATCATGGATACTGCTGTTCATGAAATCCTCATCCATTCCAGTCTGCATCATGTGCTTTTCACTACCTACTGTTCTATCATGCTTTGGCTGATCATCATCAACAGCTTGTGCTGCCTTATTTTGCCATTTCTCAGGGATGCTTAAAAGCATCTTATTGCCAGATATTCCATTGATCCCATGTGATGTTTGTAAAAGTCTGTTTGGTTCCAATGTGGGTGAGTTGGCAGGGTTGATGGCTGACACTTGCCGACCAAAACACACCAAATGTCCTTGGCCAAGAAGGCTGTTGTTAGGACAGTTACATAACACACATCGTATTCTTGGAAGAAGAGAAAAATATTAAACATTAATGTCATATTAGGTAGAATAAAATGAGAGACTTGCATGTCCAATGGTGTGCAATCAACTGGTATGTACATGTATGGTTGGGCTCCATAAAATTTCAATCAAAATATTGGCATAATAATATTCTTCACATGAATATCACAATTACTTTGTTATCTGCGCTATGATTGGTGGAAATCCCAGGTTCTATCAGGCATTCAAGCACAGATTATGTTATTACGCCAACTATATCATTATTCATAATTATATCTTATTGAATGAATTCTTTTCAATTATAACTTACATTTTTTGATAAGAAGCTAAATCATTCTTTAATATTCTATTCCTGTCTTCGTTGTGAAAATATCTCACATCTGGAGAAAACTGTGGAAAAGAATCCTACATTACTCACACTGCTTCTATTTTACAAGCCACACTTACACAAGAACTTGATTTTTTATCAACTGACACCTACTCTTTTTTTCTTGTGTTCAAGTGAATCAGGAGACTCGACATCAACGTCTCTGTCATCATCATCACTTGAACCCATAGCTGATGAACTTGTGGATTCCACTCTGTTTTAAAAACAAGGAATACGTACATTTTGCAGGCATCAAATATGGTATTTCAGTGCCAGATCTAATGCATGGACCTTGATTTATGGGCAGCCAGGGAAGCGAGGGCGCACTTGCAAATAAAAAAAGGCAGATTTTTTCCTCTCAATCTCTTCATTTTTTCAAGTAATCAACCAGGTAAATTCTACTTTTTATTTATCATCCCATGCAAACCCTTCAAGTAACATACCCAACAACGTTGGTCAGTGTTGGTGCATGTACCTGTCAAACAATAAGCCCCAAGCATGTTGGACATTGTACATTTGTTTTTGATCTTAATGGATACACTCATGTGTAGTGTGCATGTGTAAGGACAGCTAATGGTAGGGCATGACAACTAATGTTACGACACAACAGATATTTATGGATTGTGTTCGCTTAAAGTTTTGGAATATTTCACACTTCACCAAACTTCATCATATAACAAGAGGGGTGTACATGCACTAATGCATGTATGTCAGAGAAAAACCCTCAAAACACAGGAGAAAACCAACAAACAACTCTACTCACATGAGATAGCAGGTCTAGGGATTGAACCTGCAACCCCAGTGGTGAGATGCAGTGCGTTAACAGTGCACACCATCCATGTTTGCACCCATGCATAATTTAGGAGACTGTTATTTCCTATATCTCTTTTGTGTTATGGTGTACAAGTTATTTTGCGGAATATTCTAGTATACATCTCTCTCAATAATTTGACCCATAAATTTATTGAGCATGTACAAACATTATTGTGTAATTGCTGCATGTTCTTTGACATTATCAAGGTGAAGGTAAATAAATTCAAATCAATTTTATGTCACAACTTCTTTACCTTTCTCTCTTTCTCTTAAAAATAACTTGTCCATGGTACAGTCCAGCAGAGACAGGACTTTTCTGATTTCCATGGGACATAGAGTAAGCATGTGTAGTAGCTCCTCTTGGGCTGTGACTTTCAGGAGATTGTTCAGACTTCTGAAATTGAAAGAGTAACAAAGTGTTCCCAACATCTACGACCATATTTTGAAAAATCCATTCTCCATTTAAAAGCAATTCAAATTAATTTTTCTATGGTCTGTACTGTAATCAAACATAGAAATGACATCACAAATGATCAAAACTCAAGTGGAACCACAAGCACAGCAAGTGGTTTCACTGCAAAGTTTTAATCATTTGTGGCAGGCAGGTCTAGAATCTAATCAAAAATAGCTTTCAACCAATTAATGTGCAAGAAATTTTTCAGTAGTGGAAAAAAAAGTTTGTGATAGGACAGTTTAATTTTTCTTGTAATAGATGACCCTTTTGTGAGTTATAAGGGTTTGGGATATGTAAATTATGTGATGCCATCAGGGTGTTTTTATAGAAATTAAACTAATCTACAGCAGGTGCTGTTGGAAAGTCAAAATCGTACAAAGTCATTTGGCCAGCTGATGATAACGCTTTGAACATGAAATATCTGTAATTTACGTAGTGTTTTGTTTTTAATTAAAACCTCATTGACGTCATCTCATTTGCATTTCTAGATCTTAATTATTTATCCTTTATTATTTATAAGTATGTGGGTGCAGAACCAATAAAATTGAACAATATTATCAGAAATGATAACCACAATGATCTGGGCAACAAAACTAGTTATATTGAGGAATTGGTGCAAGCAAAAATGCAGGCACAAAACCTTATTTTAAGTTTTTATATCACATGTAACAAAACTGGACAATCACAGCAGACAGATCCTTCAATTCATAGAGGATTTTACATGCCTGGGTACATGGAGATATGAATTTTATCATCTAGTGTTTGATGATATTGCATAAGCGATCACAGCAAATGAGTGAGAGAGATTCAACGCAAGATAAAATTCATATCTCCAAGTGTCAATGGCAATGTAATATTCCATTGATTTTGTGAATTAGTGATGAAATATCCATGATTGAGGAAGAATTTTAAGGCCATTTCAATTGGTTGATACAAGGGTAGTCATGGCAACAGTGATATCAGGTGGGAATCCAGAGGGATCACTGGACACCCCCAATGGGCCAAGTGTGAGGGTTTTTTTCAGTAAATATATGGCAAGGTAATTTCACATGCTCTCATTGGCCAATCTGTGGTCCATAACTTATGGTAAGACCACCAACCTTATTTTTGTGTTTGCCTTCCCTTACTATATAATAAACAACTTGTTAACCTCGCTTGCTTGGTCCAGTTATGGAATCTCATTCCCCCCCCCCCACTTATTTATGGGCTGTGCTTGGGCCATAAAGTAGCAGGGAAAAAAATTGTCTATAACTTAATATGGTACTGCCCTCATGCTCCATTAATAAGAGGTATATGTTAAGTAAAAGCCCAAAGATTGAACTGAAGATCAGTTGCAACAATTCCCAAATAGTTTCGATAGCAATGCAAGTACCAATGGCAACAGGAGGAAATGAAATGGTCAAACACATACACTGAGTGCAAATATGGCATCCAATTAGACTAGAACTTTTTAGCTTCGTATGCAAATTGCCCATTTCAGAAAACATGGCATTCTCTTGGGAATTGTTCTTTTATTATGAAAATGTTAACCTATCAAAATAAGAATTAATTAATTCCCAAGAGTGAAATCACGTGGTCTGAAATGGGTAAACAAACAATGAAACTAAAAAGGTCTATTTGCCATTGTTCTGGACTGACTAGCCTTGTGTTTGAGTGGAAACACAAAAGTGTTTTCACATGAATGAGAGACTTAGTCAGTCCAGAACAAGAGTTATTCAAATTGGTCACCATATTTGCATTTGGTATATATACTGTGTTCTTTAGCCCACAGGTTTTAGGGTTTGATAAAATTGATGGCTTTTAACTATAAACAGGTACTTAATAATTAATTTTAGATTACATTTTGGTTTACCTGTGATCTTGGTGAAAGATGTAAAAGCTTCTGATTTTCTTCATCTAGAAAATATTTTCAAGTAATGCAAAAATGATTGTTTTTCATTTGTTCTTTTTTTCTGTTTACAACTACGGATATAAAAGCTCTTAGACTAGAGCTTGCCTATGTTTCATTTTTTTCAGTTCAACATTTTTTATTTATTTTTTAACTGGCTGGCATTTATAAAAAGCAAAGGGCATAATGAATTAAAAGTTAAGCAAGTGTCTTTCATTGACATTAATAATTTTTTTCTCAAGTTTTACCTGAAGGTGATGATGTATTTGAAGTTCTGCCAGAGGCAACATAAATTGAGTTTCTGAACCAATCTGCAAATATCAAGGAACTCTTAAAATGAACTTTTTAGCATCTGAGCAGATCTTCGCCTTTTTGATTCTTTAAAAATCCAAATTTTTAAAAATGCTCACAAAAGAATATTATTTAAAAAAATAAAAGAATGCAAATGGTGTGCACATATGTTTAGTTTGAGGATTGATCCTCATTTGACTGACAATCAAGGAAACCTGAATTGATTCATTCAGCTGCTATTCTGGTCAGTGACAGAATGGTGTTCCTACACAGAAGCTCAGTGGGATTTTACCTTCTGTTAAGAATGGCTTTATGGACTTTTAATTTACCATGTATTAAATATTAAATACTGGTAGGATGCAATTAAATGATGGTCAGTTAAAAATGGTTGCAGTTATAAAAGTTAATAAATTAATAATAATAATAATAATATTTATTTAATTTATCCTAAGTATCATAAATATCCACCTATTCCAAAAATCATTGTCCAGGCTGAAAGAAGAAGCAAGATAAGCTGACAACCAAAATGAATCACTGGATTGTCTTATAATTTATTTAAATCACACTTACTTCCATTAAACAAATTATAGACCATGAACATTTTCATGAGTGTTCACATATCACACTCAGATCTGTGGAAATAAGTCTGATTTGAATAAATTATAAGACAATCTAGCATTCATTTCAATCATCAGCTTCTTGCTTTATTGCTTTCGACCTCAGGACAAGGATTTTTTGGAATCGGTGTACATAAAGAGGGTAGAAGTAAGAGTTAATTACCTCGAACAGAGGCAATAAGCCATATACATCGTGAGGACTGTAGGCCCAAGGGATGTATAGGCTTATTGCCTCCGTTTGAGGTAATTAAATATCTTATTTCATACTTGAGAAGGTTTTTAAAGACTTTTTAGTCAAAGCCAAACTTCCTTAAATCAAAAACTATAAAAACTCTGCACTATTTGGATGTTTTAGCAGAGTTACTGTTTTTAATAACAGCAGAATAGTCGATGCTTTGTAGTTTTTTGTTGATTTTCTTTTTCTTCAAGACAATCCATAATTGGTCTAAATACACCTCCTTAGTATCACGATAACTATCATCCGAAGAATGTAGTTTGTGTGGCACATCAAATATATTTTAATCTCTTATCAGCCTTCAGCTTGTAGTTATGTGATATATTATGTGAATATATATCGCATAACCCCTCGCTTCGAGCCAATAACCCTCACACATCCTGAGGACTGTAGGCGCGAGGGATGTATAGGCTTATTGCCGACATTCAAGGTAATTAAGTATCTTATTTCATACTTGAGAAGGTTTTCACAACATGGCAATTCTTGAGAGAAAACAGTGCGATAATAGTTACATATTCATACATTCATTTTCTTTTTCATCAATAAGAGCATGACTTGTGTAGATGATAATTACATGAGTGAATGCTTTGACTCATCCCATATGGAGGAGGAGATGCAAAGAGATCACCTGATGACTCTTGGGCTTGCAAACTTTCGAGCCAGGAGGGTGGGGTTGACAATAAGCCAAGGTCTCACCAATAGACTGCTAAAAGAGTGGTCTTTGGCTGGAATGTGCTTTGCAATCTTGCCTCAGATACGTTAAGTTTGTAATGAACCCTCATTACTTTTAAATTCAAGGGCTATATCTAGTTATAGACCGGGTCAATAACTAGATATAGCCCTCATTAACTTATTTGTATAGCCCTCATTAACTTATTTGTATAGTCCTCATTAACGTATCGCAGATACATCCCAATGAATAACAAAGAAAACTGTGTCAAGTATGAAATAATTATTATTAGAGGCTAAAATAAAAACCTTACAAAGCACTCACCAGGGGGTTGTACTCTATCATAGTGATAAGGATTCACACAGACTTTTTCATGTTTAAGGTCATAGCCATACTGACAATATTCTTTGTGTCTCATTTCCATCTTGTGGACATCTGGCCATCTCCATAACCTTGCATAAATAACGTGTGGAAAGTCTTTCTTTTCTCCTACTTGAAGCCTGCCATCCATAGTTCTTGAAACAGTAATACATTTTGATGCTGTCCTTCCCTTGGATGTGATTGCAAGGATTAAAGAATCTAACTCATGATACTTCTTTTTAAGTTTTTTCACTAAAGACTCTATTGCCCTTCTGCTGAAGCTATCAGCTTCTGGGCTTTGATGCCGTAGTACTGAATGCCAAAGTAAATTGCGAACAATAATTGGACATGGATCTGCAGAACATGGTATGGAATTTGGAGAGGAGTGTGAGTTTGTTGAAACAGAAGGTACATACTGTGAAGGTTGTTGTTGGTCATAAACAGAAGTGCTGGGAACAGTGGAAGGGGAGTGTTGGTCTTTAACAGGTGAATCTTCTGATTTTTCTTGATTTGATGGTAGTGATTTTAATGGAATACTTGAAGCTGAAAACATATATAAAGTAAAGTATTAGTACATACATCTAGCTACTTAATCTTAGTATTTCTTTTTACAATAAATCAATTTGCTTTCAGTGCTATTGACAATGGTGGGGCAATTGCCACATCCCAATTGGCTCAGTTGGTAGAGTATTGGTCTACTGTGCAGGAGGTTGTGGGTTTATGCCCCAGCCAGATAAACTGAGGAGAAGGTGCTGCCTTTGTAATTAATTACTGCATATGGTTAAGACCTTCAGGTCTTCTCAAAATACACAACAAAAATGGCAAAAAAGGTAACTGCTTAGAGCAGTTGATTAACCTGCTGCAACCAGTGTTGGGGTTTTCAAGCCATTCCTAATGGGATGATGGTGAGCTGCTCTAAAGGATTACACCTTTTGCCAATTTTAAGCTCATAAACAATGTTATGCTAAAGGCCCTGTCTCCCATCCCTTCCTTAACCTGTATGGGAAACATTAAAGAAACTGTTGAACTCTTTGTGTTTAATATATATTTATATCATCATCATCATCACGTGGAACTCAAAAAGAATCAGAAGAAAAATCTTCATGGCATAAGAAAATAACATAAAGATGTACAAACTTGGAGACTGACCCCACCAACACCTATAAGGTATTAAGGCAAGTCACTACATTGCAACCATGCCATCCAAAGGATGGGATAACCACATTTTTGTTAATCCCTCAAGAACTCTCAACCTCTTTTGTTATCTTCATCATTCTGTGCTCCATTCAGTCATAGAAGGATGCAGGAAGTGATAAGAGCATGAAGAACATGATGATGCAGCATTTCTTCTCTATTCTTGAGTGTCCTGGGTGCTTCCGAAGTACTTAGTAACTGAACTAAGCACAGATTTATTGATGAAGCTATTCTAAATATTGTGAATATCCTAGAAAATCTATGCCATCCCCTGATGAAGACTAGCAGTAGCAGTTGTTAAACATCATGTTCATCCACAAATGCAGAGACATGAGACAGTTTAACAAGTATTGCTTATTATTTCATCCACAAAGAATAATAGCTTTCATTCAAGTAGAAAGATTGTTAATTTCTTCCACAAAAGCTGGCCTAATAATTATATGAATCATAATGATGATGATATCTGTGCTACTGCTATCAAAGCACATGTAAAAAAGACTACATGATTATCATGATGCTTAGCAAGGGAAGTGGCATGGTGCAAATTAATTAATACAAACTTTATTCCTATTTATATACTAGCTTAAATGTTTGTTACATTTTGTATCACATTCACCGTAACGTGACCATGTTAATGTTACATCTTTTTTTTTTTCCCCAAGAAAAAAGCTGAATATAATCAGTCATTCTTAGTTTATATTAAAGCTTTGAAGAGTTTTCATTTCGAGCCTGTTGGACACAGCAAAAAAAAAAAAAAAAAAAAAAAAAAAAAAAAAAAAAAAAAAAAAAAAAAAAAAAAAAAAAAAAAAAAAAAAAA
>WUAP02152132.1:0-10796 GCA_015163945.2 Stichodactyla helianthus
AGCAAGCAGGCAGTAAACCACTTGTATATTGTGTTGAGGCACGTAATCGGTCGCTGATTCTCACTGCTGAACTCTCCGGGTTTAGGGATGAGTGTTGTTTTCCCTTGGGTAAACCATGATGCTGGGTACTCTGGTGCATCAGAAATAGCAAGGAAGATTGCTGCTATTTCTTCATGGACTACATAAGCATGCTTCCACCAGTAGTTAGCTATTCTATCAGGACCAGGGGCGCTCCAATTCCGTTTCTTGTGTATCACATCTGCTGCTTGATTTGTTGTTAGTTCCCATTTACCCTCGTTTCCATCACCAGGTATTCTTCTTCTTCTTCTTCTTCTTATTTTAAATAATATAAGTATTAACACAGTATAACACAACTGGAAATTTCCACTGGCATCGAGCCACATCCTGCAGCCTTGGGTACCATGGTTTGGCGTTCTCTCACTTTGAAATCACATATCCAAAACTTTTCTCAGGATCCTCTCTCACCCCAACAAGCATGCTTTCTGCATTAGCTCCAAGTCTTGTGTTATATCCAATAACCCTAGCCACTTCTTCAAGCCTCTAGGGAGAGTTCCCAGGGCACCAATCACAACAGGTACAATCAGAACCTCCTTACATTTCCAAATCCTTTTCAGTTCCCTCTTCAGATCTTGGTACTTTTCCATCTTTTCTTTCTCCTTTGCACAGATCCTGGTATCAAAAGGACAGGCCACATCAATGATAAGGCACTTTCTGTTTGTCTTTTCAAGCACAGTAATATCTGGTTTGTTTGTTTTGATTGGCACGTCTGTCTGGATTTTGAAGTCCCACAAGATCTTAATCTTCTCTGATTCGAGTACTGGTTCAGGAACATGGTTGTACCATTTATCAGCTCTTTCAAAACCCAGCTTTTCACAGCGCTGCCAATGGATAACTTGGGCAATTTTGTCGTGCCTCCATTCTTTGTAATGTTTCTTCTCTCTCACCACACATCCTAGATACTGGCGACACATCCTGCTTATCCATCCTGTATTCGACGCTGTTAGTTCTCAGTGCTTGATCTTGTGCTGCTGTTAGTAGCCCCTCCATCTCCTTCTTGAGCTTCCCTTTCCTAAGCCACTCCCATGACCTCTCACCTCTGTCGCTGTCTGTGCTTCTGAAGAATTGGCCATGCAGGGGTTTATCCAGGAACCTCTGTCGCCTCTCAGCGGTAAAGGAAGCTTTGTCCTTATCCGTGTTCTCTGTTTTCAGTACTCGCTTGTGCCTTACCGCCTTAAGTGCTATTTCATCACTTCTGTCGAGATACTTCATCAGGCTGTTTACCTCTAACATCACACATTCTTCCACTCCAATCAGCCCCCTTCCACCTTCAGCTCTTTTCATATACAGTCTATCCACATGTATGTGTACCCAAATTTACAGTGTTTAGCTTACCCATAGAGAAAAATAATGCCCTGGGATCCCCTATGGTTGCCACATACATTACATTGTTCGGCTGCGTTTCCAGCGTGGTTGGTCCTTGTGGTGTAGTGGTTAACACATCGGACTAGTAAACTGAAGATGTGGGGTTCAATTCCCGCCAGGGGCTTAATGTTATTCTTCTCTTTATTCTTTCTATATCTATATACACACTGAACGCATTCACTTTACTTTCATTCTAATATATGTGCGTACCCAAATTTACAGTGTTTAGCTTTACATATAGAGAAAAATAATGCCCTGGGATCCCCTATGGTTGCCACATACATTACATTGTCCGGTTGCGTTTCCAGCGTGGTTGGTCCTTGTGGTGTAGTGGTTAACACATTGGACTAGTAAACCGAACACATGGGGTTCAATTCCCGCCAGGGGCTTAATGTTATTTTTCTCTTTGTAGTCCACACTTTGGTACTTTGAATCTTGCGCGTCCATTTCCCATAATGCACCTGATATAGTTATATACTATATACTTGGTTGGATCAGAATTTCTGCATATTGCTGTATAATATATATATTTAATAAAATTTTTCCTTAAATAATCTTTAAATAGTCTTTGTTGTGATGTGGCGTGACGTGTCACGCTTGACATGATAACCGTGTGCGAGACCATAGTAGCGTGTTGTTAAGACATAAGGAGAAGCTGTCGTATCAATAAAGCAAAGAGAAACCCCAAAACGAGAATTATTACAACTGTTGGCAGTGGTTAAAACAAATTAAATCGACAATGGATATAAAGAAGGAAGTTAAGGAACAAGCGACCGCGAAATCACCGAAAGAACAGACAGCAACGTCGAGTGGTTTGAGTGACCTGGGTGATTTTGTAAATGCGATGACTCAAGCACTTTGTCAGTCACTGGGCAGTGTGGATGGCCAAGAATTTAGACGAACAGCCATCAGATCTCCCAGACCCTATTCTATCGGCCAGAATTTCAAAACTTGGTTGGCTCAATTCACAGACTACTCACCCTCGAATCTTGTCAAGATCCCGATGGAATCAAGAAGAGCGTATTTGTTGATTTCTTTAGAACAACCAGTATACCGAGCTGTTCCGCTTCTACGTTTTCATCAAGAAGTGTCTTTTGAAGAGTTCCTCGCTGCTCTGTCGAAGCGTTTTGACTCGGGGAAAACATCTAACGACTATAAGTTATTGTTAAAGACTCGCAATCACTACCCAAGCGAGGATGCTGAAAGTTACGCGGATAACTTGTTCAAATTAGTCGAGAACGCTTATCCATCGGCAGATTACAAGTTCAAAGAAGAACTAGCAAAGGACCGTTTTTTGGAGGGAGTACGATGCAATGATGGCATCAGAGGCCGACAAGGGGCAGCTAGCTTCAGCATTAACTGAAATCGCCCTCGATAAAATACAAGAAACGGACACGATTACGGAAAAGGACCAACAAACTCATAAGTTCTTCACGTTGACTGGAAATGGAATTTAAATTTCATCTGACCTCAATGATCAACAGATCTCAATAATTTATATTAATAATTTATGCTAGACACGGGAGCCACTACTACTATAATTCACAAAAGATTATGGTCGAAAACTCAAGGAGAACTTTCTACAGTCAATGCCACTTTGCACACGGCTAACGGCAAACATTTGTCTGTACAGGGACTTGCAAACGTCAAATTATGCCTCGGCAACAAAAACATATCTGTAAATATGCTTGTTGTCAAGGATATTTTGCAAGACTGCATACTTGGATCAGATTTCTTTAGAAACCACAAGTGTCAAATCAGATACGAACTCGGAACATTTGTATTCCGCGGAGAGGAAATTCTGATACATTATCACAAGTCGCCACCACATGTGTGTAAATTGATAATGGCAGAAAAAGTACGTCTTGACCCCAGAATGCAACATTTCACTGAAGTGCACCTCGAGTCTGGTTTTGACAATAACTTGGGATCACCAGGGATAACAGAAAAGAAATGGACTGGTGGGAAGTTAGGAAGTGTTGGAATGGCCCAAGGTCTTGTGATACCCGGACTTGACAACATTGTTGTACACCTGGCTAATTTTGGCAACAAACCGATGACTCTAAGAAAAGGACAGGTTGTCGGAAAGTTCCTGCCTCTGCATTACCAAGATGGGTCAGTGAGTGTCTTAGAAGAAAAGCCAGTGTCTGTTGATAGTCGTGGGACACAACCACCTGAGTCAAACTGGAGAGAGGAAATCAAAGCTGATTTCTCGCATCTGACAGCAAAGGTCTGCATTTGATGCTTTTCTTGATAGAAATGCAGACCTCTTTACAGCAAAAGATGGCACCTTGGGTAAAACTAACCTGTTAGAGCACACCATCAATAGTCCAGTTGGCCACACCCATCAAACAAGCACCCCGCCATCTACCTCCATTTAAGAGAGAGGAGGTAGATAAACAAGTTGACGAACTCATTTCGCAGGGGAAGATTGGATCGCCAAACATTCCCTGGAGCAGCCCCGTAGTTCTGACCAAGAAGAACGATGGAACCTATCATCTTTGTATTGACTACAGGAGGTTGAATGCAGTTACTGTTAAAGATGCCCAGCCTCTCCCTCGTACAGACGACATACTTGAAGCACTCGGAGGAGCTCAGTGGTTTAGTTGTCCCGACCTTGCTTCTGGGTATCATCAGGTGCCTGTTGCAAGTAAAGATAGAGCAAAAACTGCATTTGTGACTCATAGGGGACAATTTCAATGGACTTGTATGCACTTTGGGCTCACAAACGCACCTGGAACATTTCAGCGGCTGATGAATTTAGTTTTGGAAGGATTGACATGGAAGGAGTGTTTGGTTTACTTGGATGACATTGTCGTATGGTCCAATGACCTTGAACAGCATTTAGCACGTCTTCAGTCTGTCTTGGATCGTCTACGAGATGCAAAACTCACGCTGAAGCCAAAGAAATGTTCATTCCTTCAACACTCTGCTTGTTTCCTCGGCTACATCATTTCTGCTGAGGGAGTTCATACCAACCCACAGAAAACCTCTGCTGTTTGTGACTGGCCAACACCAAGTAATGTCACTGAACTGTGCAGTTTCCTTGGACTCGCTTCTTACTACAGGCAGTTTGTACCAAGATTTGCACAAATAGCAGAACCCCTTTATCGTCTGACACAGGCAAGAGCTACCTTTGAGTGGGGCGATGATCAAGCAAAGGCCAGCCTTTGCAGAGCTCAAGCAACGTCTCGTTCAACCACCAGTGCTGGCTTACCCTAAGTTTGATAATGAGGCGGGTAAGTTTATCTTGGACACTGACACAAGCACACAACAAGGAATGGTTTCTGTGTTATCCCAAGTCCAAGAAGATGGCTCAAAATGTGTGATTGCCTATGGGAGCAGGTCTTTTCAACCAGCATAGAAGAACTACTGTGTTACTCGTTTGGAAATTCTTGCCCTTGTGGACTTTATAGATCACTTCAGATATTATCTACTGGGCCGAAAGTTTGAAGTTCGTACTCACCACCATGCCTTAAAATAGCTAATGTCCTTCACGGAGCCATCTGGTCAAGTTGCAAGGTGGTTGGAGCGCTTACAGGAGTATGACTTTGAAGTCAAACATTGTCCAGGAAGTAATCGTAGCAACACAGACAGCCTTTCCAGGAGACCACGCCATCAGCATGGTGACTGCCCATCGTAAAACAGAAGTCGTGAGTGCGGTTATGCCGTCTAAAGTCAGAGCAAGTGAGAGTGCTGAAGCACTTAACTCAGATAAAGCCTGGTCACCAATGGCACTGTCCACAGCTCAGCTGTCTGATCCTGATATAAGGAGTGTTTTGTTGCAATTGCAAAATGATGGAGCAAAGCCAAGTGACAAGGAGCTTCAAGCAATGAACAAAGTGACAAGAGCTATTTGGTCTAAGTTTGAATTCCTCCAAGTTAAAGATAGTGTACTCTATCTACTACCCTATAAAAAGGAGAAACACTTTGACACTAGAATAGTTTTGCCAGCTTTGGTCATAGAGCCAGCCTTGGAAAGGATGCATGGTGGACTAGAAGGAGGACACCAGGGGCGTTTCAGGACCCTGAAGAAGGTACAGGCTAGGTTCTGGTGGCCTGAAACTAGCCAGCATAGTGCATGACTATTGCTCCAAGTGCTTCACGTGTGGATGGTGCAAATCACCTTCCAGGAAACCAAAGGCGCCATTACAGTCTAGCGCCTCTGGGTATCCTTTCCAGCATGTGCACATTGATATAATTGGTCCTCTTCCCAAGTCAAAGAAGGGTAACCAATACATTCTAACAGCCCAATGTTCCTTTACTAAATGGGGAGAGGCCTACCCACTATGTAATTAACAACCCATTACTGTTGCGACAGCACTAATCAGCAATTGGATATTGAGATACGGCATCCCTGATAGCATCCACTCAGATCAGGGGAGGAACTTTGAGTCCCAAGTGTTCAGTGAAGTACGTGAGATGCTTCACACAGCAAAAACGTGCACAACGGCTTACCATCCAGCTGGCAATGGACAAGTAGAAAACCTCAACAGGTCTGTGAAGAATCTCCTTAAATCGTGCATTGAGGATGACCCTGCGACCTGGGACCAACACTTAGGCATGTGTATGATGGCATACTGTAGCAATGTCCATGCATCCACACAGTATACACCGTACCATCTGTTGTTTGGTAGGGAGATGAGGGTACCCTTAGATGTGATGATGGGAGAAGTACCCCAGGCAACTCAGAGTTCAAACTTTGGCGAGTATGTCCCTGATTTGAAGTTAAAGTTGACAACTGCATACCATGATGTCAGAGTACGTGAAAATGGCCCAAAGGAGACAGGAGAACTTTGATAGAGGAGCCACCCAAGCTAAGTTCAGCCCGGGAGATCAGGTGTTTTTATTTAACCCTCAGCTTAAAGTCGGTGAGCCCTCAAAGTTCCACCGTAACTGGAAAAGGTCCCTACAGAGTGACACAGCAAATAAGTGATGTCAACTACAAAGTAGTTAAGGTTGGGGACCCACCTGGAAAAGAGAAAGTGGTGCATTTCAATAACCTGAAGATGTATCAAAGAGTGGAGCAAGCATCAGAACCAGATTGAGAGGTGCCAACACCCACCCTGACCAACAACCAGGAACAGTTGTCAGAACCTGATCCAGAGGTAGCAACACCTGCTATAACCAACAGCCATGCTGGCGGTGATTCCAACAAAGTCCCTTCCATCGATGAAGTTCCTGATGATGATTCACTTGACACAACGGATGTAATTCTATGAGATCCTGATCCCCTGGAAGAACCTTAGCCTTGGATACGAATCCAGAATTTGACGATGGTGTTGCAGAACTGCCGAACCTGGCAAGTTATCAGACAGCAAACAAGACAACGTGTTGGTGGGCCGTGTTGGCCCACCAACATGGCCACAACGGGAAAGAAAACCACCCGACCAGTTTGGCGAATGGGTCTACAATTCCATTGCGGTGGGTCAGATGCTACAAAGGATGTGTGACAGAGTATCTCACCTTCAGATGCAACAGGAACATGAGAGACAGAGGCTACAGTGGATCAAGCCAAAGTTATTGGCTAAGGCAAGATGCCTGAAGAAGAAACTAGAGCAAAAGAATGACTCTTGAACATTGACATTGATCATTTAGTTCTTGTTCTGTTTATAAAAAGTTTATTGGTTAAGTATACATTCACCACTTTATAAAGGAGGGGGTGGTGTTGTGATGTGGCATGATGTGTCACGCTTGACATATGATAACCGTGTGCGAGACCGTAGTAGCATGTTTTTAAGACATAAGGAGAAGCTGTCGTATGAATAAAGCAAAAAGAAACCGCAAAACGAGAATCATTACATCTTTTTAAATAGTCTTTAATCTGGTTTTAATTGTTGCCACAGTTTCTGCTTTCTTGATATGTACAACATGTACAATTATGTCTTGATTTGTTTTAGCTTGATGCCACAGGTGAAGCTCACATTCGTGTCGGAAAACTGAACTTGGTGGATTTAGCTGGTAGCGAGAGACAATCAAAGACTGGAGCTGTGGTAAGCTCAATAATGAGGCAGGCATCCCTATTCCTGTATCCCATTTGCCCCTACCAATGCTAGAAAAATTATTTGGACATGGGGAGAAATTAGGGGAGGGGGAAAAAAGAAAAATTTCTTTCAGTTGTTGCTTTCAATTTGTGTTCTGATTATTTTTACTTATTATGTTTTATTTTTCATGTTTAGGGTGAACGGCTGAAAGAAGCCACTAAAATCAACCTTTCTTTATCGGCTCTTGGTAATGTCATTTCTGCTTTGGTGAGTGATAAGTGGGTGGGTGGGTGGAAGGGTATAGATGGATGGATGAGTCATGTTTGATGCCTGGGTATGTAGGTGGAAGTAGTCATGGATGCAAACATGGATTGATGGATGGGTGGGTTCAGGAGGGCTGGTAAAAATGCATTCATGGATAGATAGGTGGGTGGGAAGGGTTAATTGTGGATTGATGTTTACATATAGATTGAAGGATGAGGCAGTGAAAGTGCTGAATAAAACAAATCAGTGAATAACTAAAAAATAATTATATGATGCAGTTACATTTAGTTTTGTTTGCCGTTTTCATTGCTGTACTTACTCAAGTTTGTAAGCATTGTACCAAGTTGTGTGAAAATAGAAATAACTGCTGAAATTACATTAGGTTGATGGCAAAAGTACACACATACCCTACAGAGATTCTAAGTTAACAAGACTACTGCAAGGTTGGTGTGACTTAATTACTAGTTACGAAGGCCGAGGTGGGCCACTTCCAATTTCCAACTTCCAACTTCCAACTTCCATGAAAATTGCAAGATGGTGGCTGGTAACTAACAGTAAATTAAATGGCATGTTGCAATTATAACAGAGAGCATAATAATAATAATAATAATAATAAGACAGTTGAAAGCCGCTTGGATCATCACAAAACAGTGGTTCCAAGTCGATACTGAACTTGATTCTTTTATTTATCAAGGCCAACCTTGACTTGCTAAAATTCTCCCAGAAATCAAGAGGTTTGTGATGTTGTTTGTCAGAATTGCCATATTCCTTTGGGGAAAACTGTGAGTTCCTGATTGGTGGAGCTTCATGATTGTTTAATACCGTCAGTGAGAATAAACTACTCTAATCACTTGATACTGAATGATACACTATAAGTTTACTGCTGCATGCAGCTACAATAAATGATACAAGACATTTTCATTGCTGATTCCCACCTTGTTTTCCAAAATGAAACGGGAATTGGAAGTTGGAAGTTGCGTTTATATCTAAATTTGAGAGTCAGAGAACTTTTGAAAAGCCAGTAGTGCATATAAAAAATTTGATTCATTAGAAATCTTACTCATTCTAGATTCTCTTGGAGGAAATGCAAGGACTGTCATGGTTGCCAACATAGTACGTTACTTTCAATTTTTATTTGTGAAATGTGCCAAATGCCATGAAAGTAAGCCATTCACAAGCCTGGTATACATAATTCTACTAGTTTCAAAGAAAAACAGAGCTCAACCTCAAAGGCAATTAGATTCCACACAACAAAAGTTCGACATCTGAACTGGGCCTAAGTTAGCCTGCTAAGCTTGATTTATTTTTGTAGGGTCCAGCTAGTTATAACTATGAGGAATCCATCACAACTTTAAGGTAAATTTAAAAAGCCATAGGCTATTTAAAGTAATTCCCTTGTTTTGCATTGCCCATGCTCTAGCATAAAACTACAATTAATTGACTCTCCAATTTGTGTGCTTGAGCTTATCAAACTCTCCCCAGTCTTCCCTCAGAAAAGTGTGGCTTTTGAGCATTTCATGATGGTTTTTTCAAAATAAATAAAAAATGAGAGTGGTGACCCCCATTTCTTATAAAAAAGATTTTGATTACAACTTCGAATTCTAGTACCACTTTTCGCTATAAAACCTATAAATGGATATATTTGAAAAGCATCTAGCACAAAAACGAGAATGGTGACCCCCTCTTTTTATTGCAGTTTTTAAATGTCCATTGCATAATTATGTCCATGCAAAGTTTCAGGACAAAGTTAGTGGCAAAATTTCTTTCAAGGGGATTACCTTACTATCAGTTGGGCAATATTACATGCAACTTGTGTTTTGCTTGCTGTTATACTTAGTAGTTTACTAGTAGCTTTCCACTGCAGCTAATTTTCATTGACATCTTAGTTATAAGACATTAAGTAAGTAAATTTATAAGCAAAGGTTTTCAAACAGAATTTTTGTTTGAGATTTAATTTATTTTCTTCTTCCTCCTTCATCTTATAAATTCTAGGTATGCTAACAGAGCAAAGAACATCAAGAACAAACCTCATATCAATGAAGATCCTAAAGACGCACTTCTAAGAGAATTCCAGGAAGAAATTGCCAGGTACTTATTAAATTCACAATTTAAAATAAGAATTTGGGGACCATTAATTTTTTAGGAGGGGGGCTGGTGGTTTTTGAATTTTTGCTAAAAATTTTGTGTAGACCCCTTTATTCCATAAAATTTTCAATTGGCCCCCTCATTTTGTCCATGTTTTGCGTGACCCCCCATCCAACATATATTTTTTCTATGGCTGCCCCCTTTCATAGCCAATTTTTTGGGGTGCCCCCCCCCCCCCCCCCCCCCCCACAAAAAAAAAAAAAAAAAAAAAAAACAGCCCTCCCTACCAATAAAAAATGAACGGTCCCTTAGGAAGAGTGATAATGCAAGAAACAAAATTTGTACTTATGGGCAAACAAAAATTCTTTGTTGTGTAGACTAGGCAATGATGATTTCTACATTTATATACACTTTGAGTGTGCAGAGTTGTAAAAGATGGGAGTAAGATTTACTCTGCAACTTTCAGTACAACAAGCTGCACAAAATTACATGTGTAGCATGCCTTTAGTGTAATATGTTACAGTAACTGTAGCTGCACTTCCACCAGTGAGTTATTGCCTAAGAACTTTGCAATATTTTATTTAATTGCACATTTTATGAATCTCCTAGTTACAGGTTTGTAATTTCTGAAACCAAGTTTTTGTGACTTGATGTATTCTGCGCTATCATGGCATTTTTTCAACAGATTAAAGTGTGAATTGGAAAGAAGAGGTGGGAAGAAGAAGAGAAAGAAGAAACAAAGGGCACCAGATGGTAATAAAATAATAATAAACAAGCAAGTGGCAATGATAAGCAATGATCAACCATTCAATTTAAAGACTATGGATTGTTTACTCAACTTTAGTTTCAAACCTAAAAAGCACAGCCTCAGAATGTTCGTGAGAATTATTTTTAATTTTTTGAAATCGCTCTTATCAAATACTTTGAATAACAACTCTTATCAAATAGGTGGATCTTTGCTGACGTCAATGTTTACATTTTGCTCATTAGCATATGCATTTCAGTTTTTAACCAAACTAA
>WUAP02152143.1:0-10793 GCA_015163945.2 Stichodactyla helianthus
ACAGATTTTTGCACTGAATTACAGATAGCTGCACTGAATTACAAGATTTTGCACTGTGTTACGTTTGAACTGCACTGATCTCAGCCAATCAGAGTCGAGTAATTTTTTCATGTATGTTATTATTTATCTTATTTCCTTTTCCTACCCTCTATTTACTTATTTATTTCATTATATTTCATTTTAAATTTTATTCATTTTAATTAATTAATTATTTATTTATTTATCTATTTTTTATTTATTTATTTATTTTATTATTTATTTTTCTCTTTTTCTTTCTTTTTCTTTTATTATTCTTTTTTATTTATCTTTCATTTTTTATTTTTTCATTATTTATTTATTTATATTTTTATTTATTTATTTATTTATCATGTTATTTATTTGTTTATTTATTATTTATTATTATTATTTATTATTTATTATTATTATTTATTATTTATTATTTATTTTTATTCTCTTTTATTTTTATATATATATATATAAATTTTTTTTATCATTACTATATTCTCTTCATCCATTTTTACACTTTTACATTTACATGACTCCATGACACCTAACAAACCCTCTACTCGCCCCACTTACCCCTCCCATTGTAACACACACACCTTTTTTCCCCCTCCCTCTCCTACCACCTACATTTTAGCTTGGGTCCGAATACCTGTTAACTCCAACACAGGCTATTGTTCTGTGCTGGAATATCTATAAGTGAATAGATTATTTCAAAAAGAAACATACACCTCCGCCCTCATCAGTAGTTCTATCCCGTCTATGTAAAAATCGGTGATACTGACCTCATTATCGGTATTCAACTCATTTAGTTCAGTCTCGTTGATTGTTAGAACATCGATATCGTTACTAGCGAGATAAACCCTGAGTTCATCGATATGAGTAGTCAGTTTATTTATATTCAGCAATGCTAGTTTAAAACCATGTTTGGAAGGCAAAGCCAGGGAAGAGTCAATGGAGCTTTGACGTGAAATATTCAAGGATTCCTGGCAGCTTTCTTCAGGATGTACGGCATTCGTGGAGTGCGTATTAATTCATGATTGATTTAAACTGTTACGAAAGTTTACGAAAAAATGTTTGTTACTTGTGGAATTTAGATGTAGACTTCCTTCATTAAGTCCTTTCTCATTGATATTGAGGTGTTCAATAAAACCCCATTCATTCTGACGGCAGAACTTCTTCAGTTGCTTGTTTACATCTGAAACCTTATCGTTGAACTTGTCTTTTCTTGTTACCAGCCCTGAAACTGACTTTGGCTTCTGAAGATATTTCAATCTGCCTAGCAAGTTCAACAATGGCTTCAACAACTGCTTGGGGCGTTTTAGCTTTCAGATCCTTCGTTCCTACATGAAGCACCACTTGGTCGGGTTTGAGCTCTAAATTTGGCTTAAGATAATCCTTCATGGCTTTGGACAAATTCCTTCATTTAATTGAAGACTTTTCACTAAATCAACATGTGAAATCTACAACAAGACCGGTATCAGGAAAGATCCTGGATTTATTGCTCTCGACTTTTCCAAATTCCGTCACCAACGTCTCTACTGTAACTGGTATCAGTGATCACCTTCCAGTTGTCTTCGATGTCAACCTCAAACCAACAAGATCTAACAAACGTCCTCACAAAGTCTATGTATACAAGAGGGGAAACTTCGATGGTCTAAATGATCACATGCAAAAAGCCTCTGACAGCTTCTTCATGTCAAACCCTGAGGAGAGAACCATTGGTGAAAATTGGAACATCTTCAAGAATGCCCTACAAGATGGTATTGATAAATTCATTCCTCAGAGGAGCTCCAACCCAAAGTATAAACTTCCTTGGATCACCAACGATATCAAACGCAATATGCGTAAGAAGGACCGTTTATATAAGAAAGCTGTACATACCCAAGTCCTGATCACTGGAACGATTTAAAAAATCAGCGAAATAAAGTATCCAAACTTATTAAACGAGCCCATAATAACTATCTTAATGATGTCATTGGGCCTAGTTTATCTGAAAATCCTAAAAAAGTTTTGGTCTTACGTCAAGTCAAGTAAATCTGAAGATATTCCTCCCCTTAAAGATGGAGATAACGTCAAAATATCAGATAAAGATAAAGCAGAAACCTTGAACAGCTTTTTTCACTCTGTTTTTACTAAATAAAAGTTGCCCCTTCCTGTGTCAGTCATTTTATCCATCTATAGCTGATCTTTGGATAAGTCCTCAGGGGGTTGCTAAACAGTTAGCTGCATTAAATCCAAGGAAAGCATGCGGCCCGGACGAGCTTCCTGAAAGAGTAATGAAAGAAGTTTCAGACTCTATTTCTCATTGGCTTTGTTATGTATTCCAACAGTCTTATAACCAAAGTACCATTCCTGCTGACTGGACAAAAGCTACTATCACTGCTATCTTCAAGAAAGACAATAAGTCAAATCCTTCGAACTATCTTCCCATCTCACATGTATCTGTTGCAAAGTCAAGGAACACATAGTTCTTAGTCACATGGCCAAACATCTAGCAGCAAATAACATCATCATCAATGAGCAGCATGGTTTCAGAAAAGGTTTCTCTTGTGAAATTCAACTTATTACTGCGATTCATGACTGGGCTACGAGTTTAAATCAGAAAAGACAAACAGATGTGATCTTATTAGACTTCAGTAAAGCTTTTGATTCAGTCCCTCACAAACGTCTGCTCATTAAGTTAGACTTTTATGGTTTAAGAGGCAATACACTGAAATGGATTGAATCTTTTCTTTCTAATCGATGTATCTGTTAAGGGTGTAAAGTCTTCTTCTAAAGAAGTTACGTCAGGAGTGCCGCAGGTTCTATCCTTGGTCCTGTTCTCTTTTTATTATATATTAACGACATTACTTCAAACATTAAGTCTGACCTTGGTCTCTTCGCGGATGATTGTATTGTGTATACAAAGTTAACAGAGGGGAATGGTTAGGAAACTCGGCAAACTTCAAAGGGACTGACAAAGAAGCAAACATGGAGGTTGAGTATGGTTCTGACCGTGCACAATCTTTTGTTTTACCTTCATTTATGATGCTTGACTGACCTGACCCAAACGTTTTCATTGGTTGATTGTCTGATATATGTAGGAATGCTTTTGTTTTGTGCACGGTCACGGTTGAAAAAAGTGGACAATAAGTTAGAACAATGAGCTTCCTAACCATTTCATTCTACTAACTTTGGTGTATAGAGAAATTTTGAGCATCACCGATCATCATGTTTTGCACCAGGACTTAAACTATTTATCTACATGGTCTACCACATGGCAACTAAACTTTAATGTAACTAAATGTTATCATCTTGGCATAACTCTAAAGAAGTCTCCCAGTAAATACCGTTAAGTTCTACACTCTCAAGATATTCCATGTGTTAAATCTGCGACTTACTTGGGTATCTCAATTACTGACGATCTAAGATGGAACGAACATTGTGATAAAATCTGCAAAAAGGCAAATAGCTCCCTCAGTTTGCTGAAATGTATTCTTGGCGGATGCAGTCCTGAAGTAAAATCTCAGGCATATTTAAGCATGGTAAGGCCTAAACTTGAATATGCTGCCTGTGCTTGGAACCCATATACCAAACAAAATGAAATAGTTCAACGCCGTGGTGCAAGATTTGTTTACAATGACTATTCTCGATATAGCTCGGTATCATCTATGCTTGATAAGCTCGGTTGGGACACCCTAGAGCAACGTAGGCTGATGTGTCAAGTTACAATGTTTTATAAGATTGAACAAAATTTTGTTGGTATGCAGTTTCCTGATGAAGTTACCAAGATTAACAGACCTTCTAGATCACTGAACTGTCTTCCTTTTAGGCAGCTTCTATGTAACAAGTAATATATACAACATGAGCAGCCGTGTTGTATCAGAATTTACAACACGAGCCGAAGGCGAGTGATTGTAAATCTGATACAACACGGATGCGAATGTTGTAGATTACTTGTACAACGTCTAGGTGTATGCTCTCATATTCTACTGATTTTTTTCGAAATGAATCAAGTTTGGCTGAGAAGATCCAAGTTAAAGTTTATGCAAATGAAGAGAGTTTTGTATCTGAATTGACAACATCCTCCATGGTCCCTGATTTCTATTGTGTTTGGCTCATTAATTATTCATGAGTTGTACAATGACATTTACAAATATTCTTTTTATCCTAAAACTATTCTCACATGGAACAATTTATGTTTGCCATCTCTTCCTATTTCTGTTAGCCAGTTCGAGTGCACTGCTTCATTTTAAGTATTTCATCAGACTCAAAATGCAATACGTGCCACGCTGTTTAAGTGACTGTTTTCCGAAGGGCTACGTTCACGCGTGCCTTAGAACTCTTAATATATTCATAATTTTTAGTATTTATACCTTTCCTTTCATTAATTTTCTTGACTTGAGAATGATGTGGCGTAGCATACGGTTTTCGTATGGAGTTTAAGAACTTGTTAGCGTTAAATTTTAGTATAAAATTATATTTTAAATCGCTTCTTATACGAAAAAATATCTGTAAGAATTATTGCATCAATTGCATCAATTGTGTCAAGTAGATAAAAAATACTACTGGGAGGTTCGCTCATTAGGTACGACCTAATTTGTATTTTATTTATTTTACTTTCGTTTTATGGTGATGATTATATTCCGATAAACTATATACAAACAAATAATGGCGAAAAAAGTAACATGACAAGCTCAAAACACGGAGATTTATGTTACTCTGTAGCACAACATGTTACAAATGACTCGTATTTCATAAAACAACAGTGCTTTGTGGTCGTAGTGCGCCCACCACCTGCTCCGATCCCGTTATAACGTGTCTTCACATTCACATCACGAGCCGCATAAATAAAAGTTTCCTAGTTCCCGCTGCTACGGTATTAAATTTCACTCACTGAAAAATAACTGCATTACTTCAGCCTGTTTTGCGCGTTTATAATATAAACTACATTAAAAAAAGGCAATTCAAAGCAAGATTTTATGCACTGAATATCAAATGAACCAGCACACTTGATTTGCGAAAATCATGTCGGTTTATGACAAAAATTATTGAAAAGAATTCCTGGCATGTATAAGTTTCAGCGTGCCTAAGCGCTTCGAGTTCAGAAGTCCACGACATTTGTCATGTGCCTGAGCGCTTCGAATCGATCAGAAGTCCATGGCGTTTGTCATGTGCCTCAGAGCACCTATCTGTTAGGAGTAAAATGGTAACTAAGAAGCTGCGACTCGTTATGATTACAGAAGATAAGAGTATATGTTAACAGCTGTGCAGAACCAAAGAGATCGTTTATCAAAAACCTTATAATTACTTATTTTTATATGTAAACTTTTTAAGTTGATGAGGACTCGTAGTTACCTAATAATAGATTCAGAAGACGACCCTTGAGTCAAGATCGAAAAAATCTCTTTCTGCTATAGTAAAACAAAGTTCCAAAGAGTGGAAACAACAGAAAGGTCGGTAAACTTTTTATATACAAATTCTGGAGACCAATCTTAGAGAATTTGAATTTTAACACAAATGTTAGCATAATAATTCGCAAGCTATGTGCTGAATTGCCGATTTGATTAGCTCTGCGGCCACTTGATATACATTTGTTAGGATTTTGATGCCTAAACGATCTTAAATCGCTTGAATTTGGATAAGAGCATTCAGCTATTGGAGGCAAAAGTAGCATGTAAAAATTGAAACAGCTCTGAGCTAGTATCTTCATTCTTGCCTTCGAAAAGATAGGCCTGGAATGATAAGGGGAGTCATAAACTTGTTTCTCATTGTAAGTCTTCGATAAGCGTTTCAGTGACTACCAGATTTCAGTGTATAATAGAGTTTTTTTAATTCTAAGCTCTTTTGTCCTGAAAGTTTCTATGCGTTCTAAGGGAGAGCCTTCTCGGGGACGGGGAGTCATATCGAGGAGGGGAGGGGATTGTGCTCTGACGATGACAGACAAGTTAGCTTTGTAGCCAGTAGCTGCAGCGATACGAGGAGTGATAGCCACATCTAGAAAGCACGCGTTTTCTATGGAGACCACGTACGGTCAGAGTATATTGTAACCTCATGCACGATATCGCCGACATTTAACTACGTATTATTGCTATAATACCTCTCTGACCAATAGAACCCAGTCATCATGGGTCTATTGAGAGGAAAGCCAAATTATAGTGATCTTTGATCTCAGGATTTTTGCACTCACTTCGAAACAATTAGCTGTAAGACGGGTCTTATTACGTGCAAGACGGTGAAACAAAGCACTTTAGCAGAAACATGCAAGTATGAAATGCAAGTATTTTGTTTGGGGGAGGGTGGTGGGCTTGAGCTTCAGGGGGAGGGGTCCATTTTGAGCTTTTTTGCAAGGTCGAACTGAACAGTAAGGGAGAGTTACCGTATTTTGGGGAAGGCCTTAAGCATATCTACTAAAAGCAGGTTGGAGATACACAAACATTTAAAAAAATGATGATGGTGAATAGAATACCTCTCCTTAAATCTAGAGGAGAGATGTTGTAACGGATGTGGACTTTAATACTCGTCTATCAATACGTAATTACGGAGTTGGTGAAGTTATTCAAGACGCTGTCAAAAGTGCTTCTGAATGAGAAGATATATCAGAACAGCAGGGTAACCAGTGTTTTGTACTTCGATCTATATACTACATGTTCAGGTCGTGCCCTTATCATATCGTACGAATAACTTATACAAATAATTCCGTGCAGGAATCCACATCAACGGAAAATTTTCAAGCGGATTTGGGCTGACGTTGAAGCCAGCAAAATGAATTTCAGTTCACGTACTAGTAGTTGCTACAACGTGCTAAAGAAATAGCTAGCATTCATGCGATTTGGTGAGTTTCCTAATCTGAATAACGAACGCGCAGAGAAAAGAGATCCGTGCACATTTCTTTAATCTAGTATTCATTACATTTAAAAAGTAATCTTATATCTCGTTGATTTTTCTTTGAATATCAGGAAATATGAAGCCGCAGCTGTCACAGCTTGGAAAGGAGGTGTTAGCGGAGTTTATATCGACGTTTATACTTATTGTGAGTCCCAGGTCTTGTTATGATTATCAAGCCACGCAGGCTACAGCAATTGATAAAACCCGAATAATGAGCGAACAGTGCGAATAGTCGCGAATAGTGACGCGTAGTGAGGAATAGGATGGATAAACAGAAAAATAACATTATGCCCCTGGCGGGAATCGAACCCCACATCTTCGGTTTACTAGTCCGATGTGTTAACCACTACACCACAAGGACCAACCACGATGGAAACGCAGCCGGACAATGTAATGTATGTGGCAACTGTAGGGGATAACGTAGTGAGGAATAGTTACGAACAGTGACGATTAAAGGCGAACAGTGAGGAAACAGTGACGAATAGTGAATGATACAAACACAAAGATACGAATATACTGATGGGATTCCAAATTGAAAGTCATGCAATCATTACCCAAACGTCCTAGCCTGATAGCAGATTTGAAACTATATTTGATAACAATCTGTGTGGTAGTTTTATTAGGGTGGGGTAGGGGAATCCAAAAATTTGATTTTTTCCCCTTCTCCCTTTCTTTGCGAATAGTGAATTGACCTAGAGTGACAATTAGAAAAACTCCAGAATGTTTTTGGCAAAAATATTGGATGCTCTTCAGCTTCAATTCCTAAACACGTAACTCAAAATAATTATATGTATTTTCAAGTGCTATCAAGTATTGAAAGCAAAAATAGCAATAACGATCTAAGATTGTCAGGCAATTAAACCAAATGTTACGAACCAATGCTGCTACTCTGGCAGTCCTCTATTATGATCTGAACAGAAACAGATCTTTAATAGCAAAATTACAAAATCTTCAATGTTCTGACTCATTACGTACTCTAGTCCGGGTCTAGTCGACTGGAATGTTCTTAAGTCATCACAATCCCTTTAAAATCTGACTGATGGTGGACGTGATGTTTATAAACATTAATGTAACAACCATTTTAACAATACGTTTTGTCACATTGCTTTGTTGAATAATAGATTTCTTGTCGGCAATTTAAATGACTATTAATCAACAAGTCCACCATGTTAACCTTAAATTATCTCACAGAGAAGGAAACAGTAGTATCCCGCAATGCATTGTGCGCGCGGTTTGTTTACAAAATGGCGGCGATTTCCGGTTAACCTCCGTTAGATTAACAACAGGCCCTGAAATTAGCAAATATGTGTATTTACAGAGGTAAGTTCTATTGATTTTTTAAATTTATTTAAATTTATTTTTATTTATTTTTTTTACTATTCATGTTGTTACTTCTCTAGGTATTTGGAGTTTTTCAGCATTTAATGTTTAAGTAATGCTCTTTTTTGTGACGGTAGTACCGGTTTCAATTTGAAATTGCAACACGAGGACTACGGGGTTCAAAAAACTGCTGTTTATTCAAGTACAATTTGAGTTATTTACATTTTAATAATACTATTCAATAGAGAAGAAAGCAAGTAAAAGCGCTGTCAAAAAAGGCTCAAAAAGGCGCCACGATTTCTAACTCCAAGAGACCTGTGAAAACCTATTAAAAATGTTTCTAGGAATTTATAGGGAATTCTAAGATATTCTTAAAAATTAATCCAGGGAAAATCTTCAGAAATTGGCGGTATATCCTATTTATGATTTTGATTTTTTAATTTTTAATTTCTTTATTTAAAATCAGTTTTGACAATGAAAACTTTGATAGATCTTCATAATTTTCAATTATGGTTGCTTTCAATTGTTTTGAAACAGCCAATCAGAATCAGTGTAAGATTTAATTCCCCCAAAGTCTTTCCCGGCGCTACCCGCTGATCAAAAAGCCGGACGGAATCTGGGAACGAGATTGGTATGGTTTGATAGTACCTTCAGCATGAAATCACATGTCGCAAAAACTTGCAAAAGTGCTTTTTACCACCTCCATAACATCAAACGGATCAGAATGTACTTGTCCAGAGAATAGACTGAGCGATTGATACATGCCTTTATCACTAGTAGAATAGACTATTGCAATGGACTGCTCTATGGACTTCCTTGTAACTTAATATCGAAATTGCAGCGCGTTCAGAATTCAGCTACAAGGGTGCTATATCGCGCTCCGCGTTTTTGTCACATTACACCACTTTTGTATGCTCTGCACTGGTTACCAGTTAGGTTTAGAATTACCTTTAAGATTATGATTATCACATACAAAGTTATTCATAACATGGCCCCTAAGTATCTCTCGGACTTGATAACATTCAAATCCAGCAGTTCGTATAGCCTTAGATCTATGTATGACGACTTCTTAGTTCCTGAAAATGTTCTTACGTCTACTGACTCCAATGTTTCTTGAAAGTTCTCGACAATTTAAATAGCCTCCTACATCTTACTAACTAGAACAACTATCCAACTAGCTATCGTTTTAAACTGGCGCATGCCACAGCAATTTGAATTGCTAATATAATAGGCCTTTTGCAGCTCGTCGGAATGCAGCTGAATGTGGAGGGAAAGACAAAAGAATCTTAATAACAAGATTCTTGAATTTCTCAAGGTGTAAGATTACGAACACGAATCAGAAATAAAAAACTTCTTTGCCAGCATGCCGAAAGAATATTCAGAGGATCTTCGCTGGTGAATGATATGGCAAAAATTCCTGTTAAATCGGTGTGACGAGGAAATTGCAACTAGTTTATTTATTTCTCCGCGTACGGTTGCTCGCATATGCAGTAGGTTTACCCTGACAGGTAGCGTATTCAGGCAAAACATTGGTTGTCCTGTAGGAACACATACACTTCACCCCCATGAGGAGTACATTTTATTGGAATTGATATTTAAAAAACTTGACACCCGGCTACACGAAATAGCAGCAAAAATACGTGAGTAGACAGGTTCCGAGTTTAATATCTCAACGCTGTGTAGGGCACTTCAGCGGTTCTATATCTCCGATCCAAAACGTCCACGAATTCTGTAAACTTTACATAAAGACACCAGACCTGTTGGTTATAGAACTCATTACTAAAACAAGAGTTCTATAACTAACAAGAACCTTTAGTTATAGAACTCATTAATAAAACATCAGTGTTATATCAGTGAGTGATGAAACACTGATGTTTATTAATGAGTTCTATAACCAACAAGAACTCATGACGATCTGGGTGGCTGAAGATGGAATTACTGGAATTGGAACTGCTTAGTAAGCAAATTCAATACAAACGAAAGCTTATGGGCAAACACTCCAATGCACCTTTCGCTGGATCAAAGTGATATCACGGCTACGTTTTCCAAACATTCTTTTCCGTGTGGGTTACTGAGAAAAAATTAACATACTACGTTATGCGCATGCTCCTTAGTCAATTCCGTTTGAAATCCTGGTAAATTTAGATTTTATAGCTTATCTATAATATTATCTACTAAATTTCTGCTAAAATTTTTTGAATTTTGAAGCCATAAACGTTTAGAAATGAACTGAACTCGTTTTCAAAACGTTTAAAAAGGAACTGAAAATGTTAAAAAAAAGATACTAGAATTTTTACTTTGAAGCGCTTTTAAAAGCTACACAAATATTGAGGATATACTCTTCTGTCGTTAAATTTAGATCTTAATCCAAAATTCTAAAACTATTCATTTTCTTATGAAATCATAACTTGAATACTTCTAAAACGCATTTATAAAAGTTTGATTAGTATTTAAGAGGGCTTGTCTGTAAAAACCAATCAACGTGAGCAGACCTTAAAAAATTAAAATTCTTCAAACTTTGCTAGATCATAGCATTTGGGGTACTAGTAACCACAAAATATATAAAAGATTAATTGGGCCGTTATTTTTTATGAACGGAG